>PVJI01016095.1:0-39155 GCA_004026765.1 Micronycteris hirsuta
ATTGATTATGCTATTACAGTTGTCCCATTTCCCCCCCTTTATTCCCCTCCACCCCACACATCCCCCATTCCCCGCCCTTTAGTTTTTGTCCATGGGTCATACACATAAGTTCTTTGTCTTCTACATTTCCTATACTAGTCTTAACCTCCCCCTGTCTGTTTTCTACCTACTGTTTATGCTACTTATTCTCTGTACTTTTTCCTCTCTCCCCCTCCCACTCCCCTGTTGATATCCCTCCATGCCTCATATAAATCCCTTTAACATTTCATATAATAAAGGTTGGCTGATGATGAACTCCTTGAACTTGACCTTATCTGAGAAGCACTTTATCTGCCCTTCCATTCTAAATGAAAGTTTTGCTGGATAGAATATTCTTGGATGTAAGTCCTTGCCTTTCATGACTTGGCATACTTCTCTCCAGCCCTTTCCTGCCTGCAAGGTCTCTTTTGAGAAATCAGCTGACAGTCTTATGGGAACTCCTTTGTAGGTAACTGCCCCCTTTTCTCTTGCTGCTTCTAAGATTCTCTCCTTATTTTTAATCTTGGGTAATGTAATTATGATGTGCCTTAGTGTGTTCCTCTTTGGGTCCAACTTCTTTGGGACTCTCCAAGCTTCCTGGACTTCCTGAAAATCTATTTCCTTCACCAGCTTGGGGAAGTTCTCCTTTATTATTTGTTCAAATTAGTTTTCAATCCCTTGGTCTTCCTCTTCTCCTTCTGGCACCCCTATGACTCGGACGTTGGGACGTATAAAGATGTCCTGGAGGTTCCTAAGCCTCTCCTCATTTTTTGAATTCTTGTTTCTTCATTCCTTTCTGGTTAAATGTTTTTTTCTTCCTTCTGGTCTACTCCAATGATTTGAGTCCCAGTTTCCTTCTCATCCCTGTTGGTTCCCTGACCATTTCCCCTCATTTCCTTTAGTGTATCTTTCATTTTGTTCATCTAATTGCGACCAAATTTCAACCAATCCTGTGAGCATCCTGATTACCAGTGTTTTGAACTGTGCATCTGATAGGTTGGCTATCTCTTCATCACTTAGTTGTATTTTTTCTGAAGCTTTGATTTATTCTTTTATTTGGGTCATTTTTCTTCTCAGTGCACCTGTTACTTTAAGGGGCAGAGCCTTAGGTGTTCACCAGGGCGGGGTAACCTACATTGCTGTGTTGTGACGCTGCCTCGGGGGGAGGGGCCTGAGTGAACAGTGGCACTTGCTCCGCTCTGTGCACTTCCCCTGCTACCCACAAGCAAGTTGGGTCCTTCTTTGCTGGCTCTGGGGTGGGCGGGCTTGCGTAGTTCAAAGTCCTTGTGGGTCTCTCCAATGAACTCTCCTGTGAGGCTGGGAGCTCCTCCCGCTGCCGCCTCAACCCCCACAGGTGTTTTCAGTCGGTGGTTTGAGGCTTTATTTCCCCGTGATGGTGGGTTGCTCGGTCTGCTCCCCAGCTTTTTCTCCCGGTTTATCTGCGAGTGAATGAGAGACCTCCGGGTCCACAGGTCTCGGCTCCGCTGTGTCCGGGTTGCTGGCCACGGGTTCCGCCGAGTGCACCGGCCATGGGTTACGCTGAGTGGGCTGGCCTCAATTTGGCCAGGCAACCCCACTGCAGGCCTCTCTGGGCAGCTGGGTCAGTGCCAGTAACCGCTCCACAAACCACTGTCTTGCCGCGCGCGCTCCACCCCACTCACCAGTCTGGATGAACGTGTCTTCTTTAACTCCTTGGTTGTTGGACTTCCACTCAGTTCGATTTTCTGTCAGATATGGCTGTTTTTATATTTTAAATTGTTGTTTTCCCTCTTTTGGTTGTGCGAGGAGGCACAGTGTGTCTACCTATGCCTCCATCTTGGCTGGAAGTCGGAATGAGTTGATGAATGGCCTTTTGTCTTGACTTAAGATAAAATAAGCTTTGTTTACTAAGAACTGAATTTTTACTCAAACTTAAACACAATGAAACAAATACGCACATCCATTTTCTAAAAAGTTGGGGAGGGCATCATACACACCAAACTCTGGGTCTAACTTCAGTGCATTTTGCCACATTTTATACCGCTCATTTGGAAAAAACATGAGTGGCAATGATTATCCTGATAATTTTTACTGTCTTATATATAATTACTGATTAATAAATTAAATATTTGAACATTTGGGAAAAATCATCTGTACATCTTACTACAAAGATTTAGAATGTTATAGTTGGAACTGTAGAGTTGGAACTGCAGCAGGGATATCTATTTCAAAACCCTTTTTCACAGAACAAGAACAAAAGGTACAATGATGCTAAGTAATTTGCCTAAGGTAAACACAATAGTAGTATTTGACCATATAAACTGTCAAAATACTATCATACTGTAATACCAGTACCTATTGTTCAAAGATCTGAAAATTCAATGTGCTAATTGTTGTTTACAGTATTTCAAACTCCTACATTTACCTGCATCTAGTTTAAAAAGAAATCATTTTGTTTATTCACTTATGTATGTTCTGATATTGATATTATTTCCACTTATTCCAGAAGCATTAAATGATTACTTTTATTTTTTTGTGCCACACACTGTAGAGAATAAAGATGGGATAGCATATATACAGTCACATTTACAGAGAAAAAGCCACTGTAGAAATGAAATAGTGGAAAATATGAGAGACTGATAAGCAAGCGAAAGATAGAATCATGTTTCTTAAAAATATGGTGACAATTTAAATGGAAATACTTTATTAAGACCAGGCAGGATTTCTCAACATCAGCACTATTGACATTCTTGAACTGGATAATTCTTTGTTGTAAGGGTTTGTGCACAGCACGCTCTTTAGTAGCATCCCTAACCTCTACTGACTAGATGCCAGTAGCGTCCCCCAGCTGTTTTAACCAAAAATGTCTACAGACATTGCCAATGTCCCCGGGGGGGCAAAGTTACTCTGATTGAGAAACACTGGCCAAGACAAATATATTTCATGTTGCTTTTCAAGTTGATGATATATACTAAATATAGAGGCAAAGCAAATTGAGAGCTTTAGAATTCTTTAAAGATAGCTTCAGCCCTGGCTGGGTGACTCCATTGATTAGAGCATTGTCCCATACACCAAAAGGTTGCAGGTTCAATTCCTGGTCAGGGCACATACCTAGGTTGCGGGTTCAATTCCCAGTTAGAGAGCGTATGGGAAGCAACTATCAATGTTGCTCTCACATCAATGTTTTTTTTCCCTCTCCCTTTCTCTAAAATCAATAAACATATTGGTGAAGATTAAAAAAAAATAGCTTCAGCTCTAAGGTATAAAGCATTAGGGCACTGAGTAGAGGAATAAAATCACAAATTTAGTATCAGCATGTGGCTTCAGTTTTGATACAATGGTTTTCCAATACTAACTGCAAAAACGTCCAAAGAAATATGAATTCCATGCTCCTAATGAGGGAGAGGTTATCGTTCATTATATTAAGGTTTCTCAAGGTAGAAATAACTTCAGCCTCTCCCACAAACCTCTAAGAAATCCTTAGCACTTCATTTCCTACTCTACTAAAATATAATAACCTGCCATTGTGTGAAAGCACAATCTTCAATCAATTACAATTCTAAACTTGTGTTCAGGAACAAGCTATTTAGTTCATGTATAACCTATCCAATGACCTATGAGTATTAAAACAATGTGGTTTTGTTTTTTGTATATTAACTTTGTGGGGGGAAATCATGATAAAACCATTCTCAAATTTCACATTTTCCAAAGATCTCAAAAATACCAAAGGTTTATTAAACTGGAGATTTCTAAAATGTTAGATAAAAAATCAAATAATTGAGGTGATAAGCAAATGCCAGGTCTTTGTAATACATGAGAAGGAAGAATTGATCTCTGCATCGTGCATCTTCCTCTGCTGCTCTCTGCTCTAGCCTTCATCCCTGCTGAAGTAGGAAACTCGGAACAAATGCTTGGTATTGGTAGCACTTTGTTAAAAACCTGGGACATAAGGCATATGAAAGTTTCTACAAGAAGACCACGAAGAGAAACATGGAGAGCAATGTTTTAGAATCAGCAACAAAACAGGAGTCGGCTGAAGATCTTATTTGAAAAGAATTAGGCTCACTAGAGGAAGCGTCCATGAGACAGGCCTACTATTAGTGCCCCCTCTGTTTCTAGGAACCTACGGGCTTGCATTGTTTAAAAAAAGTATAAGCAATTGATGAATTTCAGAATCATAATCATCAAGAGGACAGTGTTGCTCATTTTGGTTTTGCCTGCACTTGAAAAGTTACCAAGTGGTCTTCTTGTCTCAGGCTCAACAAACTTGTTTCTTCAACATTGTAAAAGGAGAGAGTGGTCTGTGTTTTCACAATGATGCCTACAGGCTGAAAAGCTCCGTTAATACCGTTTTGTTTTGACTCTATGTATAGTGATTACATCTTCAACATTAGAAATTTGGACATAATCTGCTAAATCTGAATTTACATACTGGGCAGTATTTCCTCCAGCAAAGTCTAAACTGGAATAGCATTTTATGGTACGTGATAATTTAATTTCAAATGTTAGAGATACATAGAAATCTAATTTAGATAAAAGACAGCTTATCTTTAGTTGAAAAAACCTGCAATGCCAAACTATTTTGCATTTAATGCTACAATTTACATACATTACAATATTCATGATACATCATAAATACCCAAATCCAATTTGGAAAACTTTAACTGTGAAAGAAATTAGAATTTTAACAAAATGGTGTTTCACATTTTAAAGAATGTTTTCATTTAAGAAAATAAACATACTAATTTGACAAATGATATTAAACCTACTACTAACAACTTCCAATATCTTTGCTATTTCTTGAATACTTCTAAATATTAAAGGTAAACACCATATACAGTATGCTAACAATTTTCTAAATCTACACAGTGAATAAATGAGCACCCTGCATGTTAAGTACGTATTGTGGACACTTCACACGGCTGCAGGATTACCTTAACCAGGGGCTCTCTAGTGACAACAGGCAACACGCTGTCACAGACTAGAGGAGAAAGAGAAGAAAGCACTCTGTAATAATTAATGCTCTCTGATCCATTTCACTTATAATTTGTGTTTCAAGAAAAAATTTTAGGGTTGACATTTTCTACTTCAGCCTGCAACTGTCTTTTCTCCAAAGTATTATTCCATGTGGGTAACAAATGATCTAATTACCTGACTTAGGAATAAAAGAAGAGAACTCACCACTGGCTACAGGAATTAAAACGACCATAAGGAACTACAATGAACAACTTTATACCAACAAATGAGACAACTCAGGAAAATGGACAAATTCTTAGAAACAAATTTCCAAAACTGACTCAAGAAGAAAAAGAAAATATGCATAGGCCTATAAAAAATAAATACATTGAATTAATTCCTTCCCACAAAGAGAATCTCAGGCCCAGATGGCTTTGTTGGCAAAATCTATTAAATATTTAAAAAATAAATACCAATGCTACACAAAGTCTGTCAAAATATAGAGGAGAGAAAGTTCCTAACTCATTCTGTAGGGCCAGTACTATTCTAACAACAAAGCCAGACAAAGACATCACAAGAAAACTACAAATCACTATCTCTCATGACCACAAACACAAAAATCCCCAACAAAATATTAACAAGTGAAGCCAACCACATATAAAAAGGCTCATACATGGTGACCAAGTGGGATTCATCCCAGGAATGCAAAGTTTAACATCCAATCATCAAGTAATATAATATATTGCATTAATAGAAAACAGAACAAAAACACATAACCATTTTAATAGATACAGAAAAAGCATGTATGATTAAATCCAACAGACATTCATGACAAAAACTCTCAATACATGAGGAACAAAAGAGAACATCCTCAACCTAAAAGAAGGCATCCAGGAAAAACCTACAGCTCACATCATAAAATGTGAGTAACAAATTATCTTAGATGGTTCCCATCTAAGACCGGGAGTAAGGTAAGAACGGCAGCTTGTGCCACTTCCATTCAACACTGTGCTGCAGCCAATACAACATAAAATTAAAGGATTGAAAAGGAAGAAGACAAATGATTTTATTTGAGGATGATAATGTATATGGAAAACCCTAAGGAATCTACGATAAAAATGCTGAATTTATACATGAGTTTAGCAAGGTCTCAAGCATATATAATCAAGACACAAAAATCAATTGTTTTTCTATATTCTAGCAAAAAATACAAAAATAAAATTTATAAAAACAATACTACTCATGATAACATCAAAGAGAATACTCAGGAATAAAAAAAGTGTGAGAAATTAAAGAAGATCTAAATAAATTATCAGAAATAACCTACACTTTTAACACTCTGTTGCAAGTCAAAACCTAGCAGCCAAGTAATTCTACACTCACATCAACCCAGCAGCTTTCCTGCCAACTCAACCATCGTCAGCCTATTTATGTCACCTGGGTGAGTCTGTCAGTTCCATGAGAGCACGAACCAAACTGAGGGGAAAGGTTATGTTTTGTTCCTCTTTGCATCTCTTCTGTATCATGTTCTATACATTGTGTCTTCTAAGAAATGGAGACTTCCACTGTCTTTCCTATGGTTCTCTTATACCAAGATCTTTGTACATCTGTTCTTAAAATTTACCCTTTGCTTAAACAAAATTTCCCTTTCAATGTCTAATACTTATCTTTTAATTTATTTATGTGAGATAGCTTCTCCAGAAACACATTAACAGAGTGTTAAAACAGGACAGTACTTCAGCTTAGAAAAAACGAATCCATTTTATTTCTCAGATACTGAAGGCAATTGTGAAAACAAACTGGACATTGGATTTTAAGTCAAGCAATCTGGGCTTGACATCAACTTGGCCATTTATTATACTACCTTAATGGTTCAGCGCAATTCACTTAACTTTTATGAGCTTCAATATCTGTATTAGTAAAATCGAGATAAAATCTACTCACGGGGTTTTGTGAAGAAAAATACCTGGAAATAAGCTCTCCTAAGTCTTCACTGAAGCTGAGCACCAGAGAGTTAAATAGACTTAACCAAGAATTCAGGTCTCCATTAGTGTTCTTTCCACTTCATTAAAGGCAGAGTGCCACAGGGTAAATCACTGCCAGTCCACTCAGACACTTCTCTCACACAAGAATAAACATATTTTACCAAGTGCTCTGTATTTCTTTGAGATAAAAAATATATATTTATATTTATGACATTAAAAAAATTTATATCTTTCAGATTCAGCTTTTACATGTTCTTTAGGCACTCACTCTGTGTTCAGGCTCAACTATCTCTTTACATAATCAAGTAAAATTTATGGTGCTGGCACTTTTTAAATACAACACAACGTGTTGGAGGGCATTTCTTTAGTTCTTGTTTTCATGTCAGATAAATTTAGATTATACATACACACAACACTAATGCATGACAACAGGAGTAATATCTACAGGATAATTTATAATTGAAAATCTGGAAACAAAAGGTCAGATAAAAAGTAAATGGTTAGATTCAACTGCATAGAATGTTAGCCATTAAAAAAATAAATATGAAAACTACAGTAATATGGAAAACATGTACACTTAACCTAAATGAAAAGCAGAACAGAACTGCATGTAAACTATAACTACATCTATGTAAAACATATATAATATGAATACATTTGGAAAAAATATTGAAAGGCTGCTCAGAAAAAATATATATTATCATGATTGGATTACAAGGAAATTCATAGTATCTTCTTTTGGTGCCTATATGATAAGTATGTATTTGTTTTGACCCATGATAAAGCTGACATTTTTTATAGATATTTTTAGCTACTAGGAAAAGAAATTAGTAGAAAAGAGACAATATACATATTTCTACAAAACTTACTTGTTACTAATAAGTGATTTAAAGAACTTAGTGTTACTAATAAGAAAATTTAAAGTACAGAAAGAATCCCAAAAGACCTTCAACAATGAGAAACGATCTTCTCTGGAAACTGAACAACAGCTTTGACCTTCTGTGCTGTGGAGCCGCTGAAAAGGCAGAGGGCTGGAGGAGCCAGAGGCCTTGGAGGTCGTGGCCTCATCCTGTGATTACAGTTAGCTCCAGATTATGCTGGAGCTGCGGCAGTTTCGCTAAAACTTCACAGAATTATCATCCTGAGGTCCAGATGTTTTTAGTACAAGTCACTGACAAGGTCTTGAGGAATTAAGAGAATATTCGCCAGTGATTAGTGGGTTGTGTTTCAGTGAAAACATCAGCATCTCTTCACTGGATCTTTACACAAGACCAGCTTCAAAAGTGATCCCGATTTGAAGAACACAAGACCAGATCTGAATACACTACCACTAGAATTTCACCAGTGAAACAGTGTCTTGATTTGCGCCTTCCATTGGGAACTTTGCACTCAATAACATCTGCAAAATTAAAGAATCTCTGAAGATAGCATGGTGTGGTTTACAATGTTGAATTTTAAGTCTGCTATCTAAACATAGTTGGAGTGTATTTTAAAAGATAAGGAAGTGCGTATGAAAGAATGATGAAATTTTAATTTCTCCCTCTCCAGTTACAACGCACGATATTCAAGTATCAATTCTGTTCTTTCTCATTTAGCAAACATCAATTCTAGACCAACCGATAACAACACTGGAGTAAAGTATTTTATTGCCTCCTCTCAAGAGGCAGAAGGCAAGATAGTTCTTTATGATGCTAACAAAATCTGGGCACCTCTGAGCCCCCAGTTTCCAGTTCATAATCAAAGCAATCTTCCTTTTTACCTCTTTAAATACGGATGTGATGAATGCTTTAAGGAACTGTCAACTACCAGAAGCCACAGAAAAGCATACTGAATATGAGGTTTCCCTGTAAAACATCATTAAGAAAGGTCTATTTATAAGTTACCACAGTTATTCAACTTGGAATAAATGGACCAAATTCTTTTTACCAAAGGGTTGGAGTACCCAAAATTCATGTATAATGGGAAAATGAAAGAGAACATTTTAGATTTTCTAACTCTCATATTAAGGGGAACAAAAAGTCTAGGATGAAACCAAATATAGCAAGATTCAAGAACAGCTGGAAGTGGCAAAAAAAATTATCTACAGGTTATATGTTCCCATATTTTCATTTCACTCAACTGACAGTTTCCCCTATAACCTACCAAATAATTATTCTAGCTCTTTTCTCAAAGTAAATGTTAAATGCTCCCTGGCATGTTGATTTAGGTTATTTTAGATTGAAAATACTCCTGTGGAACATAAACATGGAACTATCTATTAGTAAGAATTAGTAAGCATGAAGGAAGACAGATGACTCCTGGACCAAAAAAATTCAGCTGGGTCTTAAATTATCTTATGGACCTATTATACTACAGACGCCAATTCCTTAAGGAACGATTACAATTTGAACAATTTGTCAAAGAGTCCAACAAGAAGGGAAGGGATCTATAGTCTGTTGAGTTCCTGTTCTGATGCAGGCACATGCTAGAAATATGCATTATCTCATGTAATCTTCCTAACAACAGACATGCATTTTTTTCTCCTGACTTACACATAAGGAACCTGATATTCCCATGAATTGAGGAGCATGTTACAGTGGGACATGGGCAAAATGACTAGAGACTCTATTATTTTAAAAGATTCAGTTATAAAGAAAGTAATAAGCATGTATAATATCCTGATGTTATGGACTTCCTATCTTCTGCAGGGCAGCCAGGCAGGCGTAAACAAATTGTGTGCCGGAGGCAAGACGCTGGGGGAAAGGTTCCGGCAGGCCTGCGCTTTCCTTTTCCGTCCTAGCTCTTAGTCTCTCTCGCTGTCGCACACTCGTGATGGAAAGAACTACGGTCAACAAGAATGAGTTACTCACAAAGCTCAGTAGCATAGCTATTCTAACTAGGTACACTGATTTTAGGGAAAATTCTTGACTACTAGATTTAGTTACGGGGGCAGGGTGTGAAGGGGCAAGAGATTCTCACCTTGGTCAAAAGTCTATTTCATCAATATCATAAAATTCATGCCAAACCATAATCCTTCTATATTAGCAAGTGAAAAAATTGAATAATTATCAGTTCTAATCAAATGAGTAATAAATTTAAAGCAGAATTTAAGTGATAACTTTCAAATTCTAGGCCTCAATTTTTCATGTTTCCTGGTATATACAGGCAATTGTAAGAGTTGCAAAACTAAACTTATGTACTTTATTTTTCACTTGATAAATCTAATTATCCATTTGATAAATATGTTGAGTAATTTCTTACTCTATGAGGCCGAGTGAAAATAATAGACCTTTAAAAGTTTAAAGAACTAAAATTTCTAAAAAATGAGTTTAACTCAAAAAATAATTTTATCTTATTCATTGTAATATTTTTACACTATTGTGATTAATATTATCTATAAACAGGAAGCAATTCACATTTTAGGGCTTGCACTGAATTTAGAGACGACCTGTAGTCTTCTTCTGTTCTCCACTGTTCCTTCTATTCTCACATGATCAACCAGGAATTCTCAAGCAGGGCCTAATCTAGTTTTTCTTTAACTTTTATATATAGCTGAAGGGAGAAAGAAGCAACCTTTCCCCTCTCCCCTTGAGCCACCTAAGAGGTGAATGTCTCTCTACACGGACCTAAAAGGAATAATCTATCCTCCTCCTCTCCCTGCCAGAGACCGCAGTTAACAAAAGCGCAGAAGCCCTGGGTCTGGGGATCAAACCTATTGCTTTTTCCCCACTCTGGAGGACGGATAAAGCAGAAGTTTTAGCATGGCCCTCTGTTCCATTTTCAGATTACTGCGGAGGTCAGGAAAGAAACTTCTTTCCCTTAAGCAAATGGGTCAATTTTCTCTTCAAACAGAAGGCTCCTGTGAACATTTTATATGTCATTATCAATTGCAGCAACTAAAGGCAGTTAAAACTCTTAAGCACTGTTGCCAATGTTGATGCTGAATGTTAGGTACACAAACTTGTTTCCCTCATCCAAACTGATCAACTGAACTACTTTTTTTTTTTTTTTTTTAATTTATTTTTAGAGAGAGGGGAAGGGAGGGAGACAGGGAGAGAAACAGCAATGTATGGTTGCCTCTCACATGGCCCTCACTGGGGACCTGGCCCACAACCCAGGCATGTGCCCTGACTGGGAATCGAACCAGGACCCTTTGGTTCCCAGCCCACGCTCAATCCACTGAGCTACACCAGCCAGGGGTACGACTTTCTTTATTTTTATAATTTAACCTGGAATTATGCAGTCTTTATTCAGTTCAGCTATTACTGAGAACCTACTATGTGTCAGGCACTGTGTTAAGCCTTGGAAGTAAAAAGACTAAAGTCCAGTTGCTACCAAATGCTCAAGTCTAATAGCTAGAGGTTGGGGGGGGGGGCAGGGGGGCGGCGCCTGGGGCACAAAATGTTAAAGTGTGTTGAGTACCGCTGCAGTGGTTTGAACAGCTTATCAGAGAGTACAGGAAACACTCCTGGAGGAGATGATGCTGATCTTGCGCTTTTTTAAATATTTTTTCTTTATTTTCCTTACTTTCTCTTTTTAATCATTTTTAGACATTTACTTTACAGCCCCTTTCATGTTTTTCTATAGCTCAGGTTCCTCAGGTGCTAACCCTATTTCCTTTTACTTATAATTTCTATATGGGAGTTCACCACTAGGTATTATTTTCTTTTTTATAAAGATTTTATTTATTTATTTTTAGACAGTGGGGGGAGGGAGAAAGAGAGAGAAAGAAACATCAATGTGTGGTTGCCTCTCATGTGGCCCCCACTGGGGACTTGGCCCGCAATCCAGGCATGTGTCCTGATTGGGAATTGAACCTGCGACCCCTTGGTTCACAGCCCGCGCTCAATCCACCGAACTACGCCAGCCAGGGCTGGTAGTATTTTCTTTGTTGTAATCTTATGTGGCCTGGATACTGGAAGTGTTACTCCAAAACAGTTTTGTGTTTGTCAACACTGCAGTCCCAGAAGACCAAATTATCGTGTGGTTACAATGGAATGCCCACTCCTGATTCTGGGCTTGAGGGTGCCATGCCACATGGGTAGGGTAAACTTAGGCTTGAAACTCACAATAACACAGGTTTGGGGGTGATGGCAACTGTATTTTCCATATTTGGATGAAACACCATCCGCCATTTCAAATGTTCTTCACACAAGACCCTGAGGATCCTCCCATGAAGTAGTAGCATCTATGGGTTCTCCCTCTTGAAAACGGATGGGCCTCTGTGACTGACTCAGCACAATACAGTAGAATTGTCACTCCAAAGACTGGGTCATAAAAATGCTATGCCCGCCTGCCTTGTTCCTTTAGAATGCCCATTCTTTTAAAAACAATTTTATTGAATTTATTGGGATGGCATTGGTTAATAAAATTACATAGGATTCAGACATACAATTCTATAATATGTCATCTGTACACTGTATTGTGCGTTCACTACCCCAAGTTAAGTCTCCTTCCATCACCATTTATTCCCCCTTTACCCTCTTCTATGTTCCCCCACCACCTTCCCCTCTGGTAATCACCATACTGTGGTTTGTATCTATGATTTGTGGGTTTTTCTGCTTAATTCTTCATCTTTTTCACCCAGTCTCCAAGACCCCCCTCCCCTCTGACAGCTATTAGTCTGCTCTCTGTATCTATGAGTCTGTTTCTATTTTGTTTGTTAGTTTATTTTGTTCATTAGATTCCACATGTAAGTGAAACCATATGGTACTTGTCTTTTTCTGGTTTATTTCACTTAGCATAATACCCTCCAGGTCCCACAGCAATCAGAGAAGAAGAAAATATAAAAGGCATCCAATTGGAAAGGAAAAAGTAAAACTGTCATTATTTGCAGATGACATGATACTGTGTATAGACAACCCTAAAGATTCCACCAAAAAACTACTAGAACTGATAAATGAATTTAGTAAAGTAGCAGGATACAAAATAAATATCCAGAAATCAGTTACATTTTTATATGCCAATAATAAACTCTCAGAAGGGAAACTAAGAAAACAATCTCATTTATAATTGCATTTTAAAAAAAGCTCAACCTAAAAATAAACTTAACCAAGGACATAAAAGACCTATACTTAGAAAATTATAAGGCACTGAAGACAGAAATTGAATATACAAGTAAGTAGAAGCTTACACTGTGTTCATGCATAAGAAGAATTTCCATCCTTAAAATGTCCATACTATCAAAAACAATCTTTAGATTCAACACAATTCCTATCAAGATACCAATGGTATATTTCACAGAACTAGAATCACATATTGCAAAAATTTATGTGGAACCACAAAAAACCCTGAATAGCTACATCAATCTTGAGAAAGAAGAACAAAGTTGGAAGAATCATGCTACCTAACATCAAACTATATACTACAAGGCCACAGTAATCAAAACAGCATGGTACTGGCATAAAACTAGACATATAGATCAATGGTACAGAGTAGGGAGCCCAGAAATAAATCCATGCCTTAATAATCAATTAATACTTGACAAAAGAGGCAAGAATAGTCAATGGTATAAAGACAGTCTATTCAATAGTGGTGCTGGGGAAAATGGACAGAAAACAGACTTAGACCACCTTCTTACACCATACACAAGAATAAACTCAAAAAGGATTAAAGACTTAGAAGTAAGATTCAAAACCATAAGAATCCTAGAATATAGGCAGTAAAATCTTGGACATTTCTTGTAGAAATATTTTTTTTTAAAAATATCTCCTTAGGTGAGGGAAAGAAAAGAAAAAATAAATACACAGGATGCTCATTCCTAAAACTCAGCCAAGTGCTGTGGGGATGTCTAATCAGTCCAGAGAGGCTCGTGTGGCGGGGAACTAAGGCCCTGGTGGAGCCTCCAACTGAAGCCAGCCGCAGTGTGCCGGCCATGGGAATGGGCGTTCAACTTCAGGTGGCTGCCTTGGTTGAGCCACCTTAGTGTCATATGAAGCGGAGAGGAGCTGTCTTTTTCAAGACAAAATTGCAGTTTTGTAGCAAAATAAATTTTTAAATCACAAAGTTTTAAAGTGGTTTGCTATGCTGCAATAGATAAATAAAATAGAATCTCACCTTTTCATCGAATTTTTTCATCCTGAGTCCCAAGCAGATACTGTTAAATAAATATCTCTCTGTAATAAAACAGTGCTATATACCAATACAAAATGGAAAGGTGTTACTGGACAAACAATATAACTGCTTTCAAATGTATGTTATCAGCATCCTTGCTAAATTACCTTTTTGAAATTGCTAATTTTGAATACAAACTTCAGCTACCCCTTTCCTTGTGTATGTGGCCAAGTCTTGTGTCCTCAATCTGAATGTCACAGGTTCATCCTTTCCCTGCTCACCACCAGGAAACTCCTAGGGTGTGAGGGTATCTTCAATTGTACTTGTGTATAATAAATAAACAAATAGCCTATTAGTGTGACATATAAAGGAACCAGAGTATGGTGATCCCTAGCTTCTGGCTCGCAAACTCTGTCTTCCTTCTTGCAATACAGTCCTTATAATCGAAAGTCTTATTTTTAAATTCTGAATCTGTGGCCTTATTTTTTCAAGAACACACCATTCCTTATAGTCTTCTTGAACCAGCAGGAAGTTTCCCTAGTTCCCCTTTCTCTGTGTGTGCATCACTCCAAAGGTTTTGCTTGTATGCAGGGGCATGCAACTCTTCATAACCTAAAAGCCCAAGGGTTCATTTTCTGTTCCTGAATGGACATTAAAACTCCAGCCTGTCCTGCCCAGTGTGGCTCAGTTGATTGGAACATCATCCTGTATGCAGAAAGGTTGCGGGTTCAATCCTCTGTCTGGGCACACATGGAGGTGGCCGGTTGATGTTTCTCTCTCACATCTTTAGTTTACCTCTCTCTCCCCCCCGCCCCCACTCCCTCTCTCTCTAAAAGCAATGAAAAAATGTCCTTGGGTGAGGATAAATTTTTTTTTTATTGTAAAAAACCCTCAAGCCTTACTCAAGAGGGTCCAATATAATAACACCCCCTTCCTCCAAATGCCATTACGACATTAGCTTATAAAGTGCTTATTGCTGTGACTTTGAGGTATTTTCCTTTCTGGCATTTTGAGATTTCCCTATTTTTCTTGTGAGCTAAATGTATTTAAAATAGGTTGTTGTTTGATATACATTATCTGGTACCCTTGGGCATCTGTAGCAAGCGGTTCCATATTACCTTATTCTACCATGTTGGTAGAACAGCAAGTTCTTCAGTTAGCCAAGTAGAGAGAGAAAGAAAAACATCCTAGACAGAGGAAATAGCATTTGCAAAGACTTAGAGCTGAGCAACAACTTGGTATCTCCTAGAACTCTAAGAAATCTGTTATTGAAGGGCAAAGGTGATATACAGGATGATAAGTAGCAAGATGAGACAGAAAGGCAAGCAGTTACCAGATTATAAGCATTTTGTAATACATGCTCAGGTGCTTGAGTCTTTCCTGTAGGAAATGAGGAACCACCCAAGAGTGTTAAGACATATTTCAATAGATCATTTCTAGAGATTGTGTGCATGATGGATTTGGGTTGGGGTGGGAGTTGGAAGGAGCTGACAAGAGAGACCAGATATCAGTAGGTATCTTCTGGGCAGGGGGAGGGGGAAGGAAACAGGCCAAAGATGAAGATCTGAAACAATGGCAGAATAGTAGTGACTGAAAGGCAAGTAGCAATTAAAAGTTTAAGGAATTAGCCCTGGCTGGTGGGGCTCAGTGGATTGAGTGCTGGCCTGTGAACTGAAAGGTAGCTGGTTCGATTCCCAGTCGGGGCACATGTCTGGGTTGAGGGCCAGGTCTCCAGTTAGGGGCGTACAAGAGGCAAATGATTGATGTACCTCTTGCACATTGATGTTTTTCTCCCTTTCACCCTCCCTTACCCCCTCTCTAAAAATAAATAAAAAAATATTTTTGAAAAAAAATTAAGAAGCTACAAAGAGTAGGGATTGGAGAATCAGAAAGAAGAAAGAATACAGGCTATCTTCCAGATTTATAGTTTGAGCAATGAAATGGACAATGAGCCCAGTGGGAATGCAGGAGAAATGGGTTTAATAACAGGAATTCAATTTTAGACACATGGTCGATATCTTGATAGAGATGAGCAGTGGTCAATTAGATGCCTTTACTAAAGAACTGTGGGAAATGGAAGGACCCTAATTCCATGTGGAGTCCATTGTTATTTTAGGAATTTGCACGCCCAACTCTATCAAGTGGACATTACTATCATCAGGAAGTCAAGTGTGGTGGCTGGTATAAGCTTGTCCTAACAACCCAGGAGACTGAAGTTAAATCTTGGAATTCAGGTATCCAACTTACATCTATGGCAACCATATGTCTTGGGTCTTCTGAGACACTCAACTTCTGGTTAGAAAAATACCTTTACTGAAGCTATATCATCTCAACACATGCACCAAGGAAGACATTTAAGTTACATTATCCCCAAGAAAGAAAGGAGTACCAAGTGCCCAAGAAGAAATGAGGCAGTTGAGGTCAAAAAGAAAACAGACCATCCGAACAACCCTGTATGCTTATCAGATGATGACCCAGGGTGTTACTTTTTATTTTTAAAGCCTAGCCTTTCCTTCCCCTACAAGCTTACAAAGGAAAAGAGAGATTTACAAAGTCCCCCTGGGAGGAGAGATATTAATTAATAATTTTTCAAGTGCCTGAGAGTAAAACTCCTCTTTTGTTGAGTAACTTTAACTTTTTATTCTGACATAATTTTAGGCTTACAGAAAAGCTGTAGGACTAGTACAAAGAATTTCCATTTATTCTTCACCCAGATTTCCCAATGTTAACAGCTTACCAATTCGCTCTATTATTTTCTCTATATAAAATACTCATTTCTGCTGACACGATGCTCTTTTACCCCTAAATGATTCACTGCATTTCCTAAAAACAAGGACAGTCTCTTACATAACTACAGTACAAATATAAACATCAGGAAATTAGCAGTAATACAATATTATTATCTAATCAACAGCCCTCATTTGGCTTTGTCAATTGTCCCAATAATGTCTCTCAGCAAAAGAAAACCCCAGACCACACACTGCAGCCAGTTGTCTCTTCAGTTTCCTTTAATGTGGAGCAGTGCTTCAGTTTTTCTTTTTTTTTTGCTAGTAAAATTTTTGAAGAGTATAGGCTAGTTGTTTTGCAGAAAGCTCTCACTCCCCATTTTGAACTTTTCTTAGTTTGCTCATGATAGGATTGCAAGTGAAGCATTCTGGGCAGGAATACCAGGGTAATGATGTTACATTCTCTTTAGTACATCATACCAGGAGGCACACAGCATCGACTTGTCTCAATATTGATGATGCTGGTTTCGCAACTTTGCGAAAGTAGTGTCTGCTAGTTCTCCCCAGTTACTATTTTCCCTTTGTAATTAATAAGAATATTATGGGTAGATACTTTGAAACTATCAAAATATTCTATTACTGATCAAAACTGGATCTACCAATTTAATAACTATGATAACTTTTTCCTAAAACAATTATTACTATGAGAGATACCAAATAGTGGTTTTTTATTTCTATTATTCTTTCTACTTTTATAGTTGGCATTATACTTTCACAAAGAAAGTTCCCTTCTCTCTTATCTGTTTCTATTTGCATGGATTCGTGCATTCTTTTTTGGTTCAATAAATTATAGTTCACTTTCTTCATTCCTTTGATGCTCACATTGTTTGAGATTTAGTCTACTGGAGTTCATACAATCTGGTGCCTGTGTCCTTTGGGCATATCCTCATCATTTTTCATCACTTCCTACTTTTGGTCACAAAAAGATGTTCCAGAGTTATTTTGCCTTTCACAGGGAGCCCTAGTTTTTTGTAGTAAAAGAGGTGTTTGGAAATCAATACATGATATGAAATGTACTCATCATTACTACTGGGGTATAATCATTTCTAAGTCTGCAAAAAGAGATAGGAAATAGATTGGTATCTGTGTGTATCCACATATAAACCTATATATGTATAAATATATTTTATATATCTATATGTATCTATCTAGCTAAAAAATGCGTTCCTATGGCTACCTCCAATTCCAACTCGTAGACATGGTAAATATGAAAGTAAATACAAAATTCATTTTTTTCTTATTTATAATTGTTCTAAGAGATAAATAGAACAAAAAATAGAATCTAAAAAATAGTAACAATATGTTGTATGTTTGTAACATACATAAAAGTAAAATGTGTAACAACAGTATTACAAACAATGGACCAAAAGACTGGGAGCACATGGCTGATGGCTCTTACACCATAACAAAGCAGTATACAATTATTTAAAGGTAGACTGTGATGGATTAAACAGAAAACTACTAGCAAGACAGTAGACTTGAATTCAGCTATATCAGCAATTACATTAAATGTAAATGATTTAAAGACACCAACTAAAAGACTGAAGTTGCCAGAACATTAAATATTAAAGCAAGATTCAGCTAAATGCTGTCTACAAGAAACCATCTTTAAATATTTAGATAGGTAAAATTAAAGAATGGAAAAATATATAAACACTAAGCAAAAGAAAGGTAAAGTGGTTACAGGAATATCAGGGTAACTTCAAACATGGATTATTACAAGTGAAAAAGAAGGGTGTTTTAAAATGTCTTTTAAATAATAAATGAGTCAATTAATTAAGAAAATATAACAATCCTAAATGTACTCTAAATCATAATGTGCTTCAAATATATGAATCAAGGACAGCCCTGAAAAAGAAATATTAAATCCAAAATGATAGTTAGGAATGTCGACACTCAGCTCAGTAACCAACAGAAGAAGCAGAGAGAAAACGAGGAAGTGTATAGAAGACCCAAACAACACTATCAACCAACTCAATCTAAGGTGCATTCATGGACATTCCGCCTGCCGGAAGAACACATGTTCTTTCAAAAGCACTTGAAATGTTCACAAGAGAGACCATGTTCTGGGTCAAAAGTCAAACCTCTGCAAATTTAAACAAACTGAAATCATACAAAGAATGTTCTTGGACTACAAGAGAACTATATGAGAATTAAATGAGAGATCAGTAATAGAAAGATATACGGAATATCCCTGAATATTTGAAAATTAAAATAAATTTCTACATAACTTATGACACAGAAGTTATCACAATGGAAATCAGAAAATATTTTGAATTGAATTAATATAAAAAATATAATGTCAAAAACTCAGGAATGCAGTGAGAAATTTATAATACTAAATACTTATTAGAAAGAAAGGTCTCCAATCAATGTTCTCATTTTTCATCTTAAGAAATCAGAGAAAGAAGAGAAAAATAAACCCAAAACAATAAGCAAGAGGGAGGAAATAATGATAAAAGCATAAATTAATGAAATAGATAACAAAAACAACAGAGAAAAATCAATGAAATGAAAACAAATTCCTTGAAAGGGTAAATAAAATTGATAAACCTCTGGCCAAAATGACAACAGAGAAGACACAAATTACAAATATCGGGAATGAAAGAGGAGACCTCACTACAGACCTCACATACTTCAGAAACATAAGGAAACATTACAAAGAACGTTATACCATAAATACAACAAATTAGATGAAATGAACAAATTCCTATAAAAGCACAAATTATGAACGTATGCCAAAGAAATAAAAACTGGAATACTCTAGGCCCAAATGTCTTTATTGGTAGATCCTACCAAACATTTAAGGAAGAACTAATACCAGCTCTTCCAAAAACAGAAGAGGAAGGAACACTTCCCAACTCATTTTATGAGGTCAGCCTTATCCCTATACTAAAATCAGATAAAGAGAACCCTGATATTAAAACCAAAGACATTACAAGAAGATTATAAAACAATATCCTTCTTGAGATTAGATCCAATAATCCTTAAAAAATATTAACAAATCAAACCCAGCAATATATAAAAAGGAAGAAGGAAACTTCCTCTACATAATAAAGAGTATCTACAAAAACCTACAACCAACATATTTAATAATGAAAAAATAAAAATATCTACTAAAATTTGAAAAAAAGTATAAATGTCCACTCTCACCATCATTATTCAACATCATACTAGATATTCTAGCATGGACAATAAGGTAAGAAGAAGTAAGAAGATATAGAGATTGAAAATAAAAATATTAAAGATGTCTCCGTTTGCAAAAGACATGACTATCAATGTAGAAATCTCAAAGAATCTTTTTTAAAAACTGTTTACTGATTTTAGAGAGAAAGGAAGGAGGAGAGAGGGAGAGAGAAAAACATCGATGAGAGAGAGACACATCGATTGGGTGCCTCCCACACACACCCCAACCGTGGCTCCAACCTGCACCCTAGGCACTGCACCCCAGCCTTCCAGTGTACGGGACAGCACTCTAACCGACTGAGCCACACCGGCCAGGGCCCAAAGAATCTTTCATTAAAAAGCAACTACAACTACCGTAATAAATAAAGAAGGCAAGATGACATTATACAAAGTCAATAGAAAAAAATCATTTGTATTTCTATGTGTTAGCACTGGACAAGTAGAACCTAAAATTTTAAAGGCAATACCATTTAAAATAAATCAAAACCCATGATAATACTAACATATAAATCTAACAAAGTATATTCAAAATTGGTAAGGCTGAAAAATACAAAAGCACTGACGAAAGAAAGCAATGAAGACTTAATAGAGAGATAATATGTTCTTGAACGTAGATACAATATTGTTAAAATATCAGTTTTAACCCAAACTGATTGCAGATTCATTGCTTTGTGTCTTTAGCAGGGTAAATTTCGGTACATTGTATCTCCCTCAAAATTAGTATTTTCATTTATACTTTAAAATTTATCTGTATATATGTCTGTAGAGGCTTCTTACTTTTTTATTTTTTTTTTTTTAATTTTCTCTGGTCTTAATGGTCATTTCTACTTTGTCATTTCTTATTTTGTAAATTTCTGCTTTCCTTCAATATGACTTTTAGCTAGTAATCTATTTTTAAAATTGTTTTATGAATATATATTTTCTATTCTCTTCATTAATTTCTGTCTTATGTTTATTATTTCATTCTTTGTACAGGTATTTTCTTTTGGTTTATTTTGATCTCTAAAGTTTTATTTTTAAAAAGGATTAAGGCCATAAATTTTTCTTTGACCAGTACTTTAAATGTTTCCCACAGAATATACATAATTTGTTGTTGTTTAATTTACTAAAGTCCACAGTTTCTTTGGATTTGATTAGTTTTTAACAAAGTCCCATTTTCACCCCATTTTTCTCTTCCAGGATCCTATCCAAGATAACTACAGTTAGCTGCCATACCTCCCTAGTCTCCTCTTGGCTGTGACAGCATCTCAGACTTTCCTTGTTTTTGATGACCCTGGAGTTTTAAGGAGTATTAGGTGGTTTGTAAAATGCCCCTCTCTTGAAAGTAGTCTAATGGGATTTTGGAGGAAGAGCACAAAGATGAAATTGCCACTTTCACTACATCATTTCAAGGGCACATAAAACTCAACATTCTTTATCTCTGTTGATGCTAACTGGCCTTGATCACCTGGGCTGAAGCAATATTTGTCAGGTTTCTCTAACGTAAAGTTACTCTTTCCCTCCTTCCCGCCTGCTTTTCATACTGTGCTCTTCGGAAGGAAGTCACTACCCACCCAGCCGACACCTAAAAGGGTTATGCTACCTGTCCTTAAAGGTAAACTATCTACCTAAATTATTCAGAATTCTTTGTGTGGGAGATTTCGTTCTCCTTTCTTTTATTTATTCAATCATTTATTTATGTTAGCATGGATGTTTATTTTATATTTAGGTTTTTTAAATTTATAAAATAAGTTTTGGCTTTACTGCATTTTGGTCAGAGCAAATAACCTGCAATATGTCTACATTTACCTAATGTTTACTTTTGTAACCTAATATATGATCAAGTCTTCTGACCATTTTGTGTGCATTTGAGAAAAAGATGTACCTTCTATTACCAATGCTTAAAGTCAATACATATACACACAGCTACCTACCTATATGGTTATGTTGTTTAGACCATCTATACATTTATTTTTGTCTGTCTTCTCTTATACTGAAAGTGATGTGTTAACACTCCCATTTTAAATTAATATGCATGTGTATGTCTTATACTTTTTCTTTTACAAATATGGCCACTGTATTAACTGTTGTATAGAATTTGTAACTGTTATACAAGGCCTGTCCAGAAAGTATCCAGCCATGTACTATGAAAAATTAGAGACATTTATTGAAGAAGATACAAGATACAAGAAACACTGTACATAGGACAATGATGCCTCAGTCCCCTTCAAAGTAGGCACCTTAGGGCCTCACTCAGTTCTCCCAATCACCATCAGCTGCCCCATTTACTTTCCTGAATCTTACCAATGGTCTGAAATCTCTTCCCTTTCAAAGGTGATTTTAGTATTGGGAAAAGCCAGAAGTCATGGGGCACCAAATCTGGGCTGTCGGGGGGCTGAGTCACCTGGGTGATTTGATGTTTCTCCAAAAAACTTTGAATGAGACGTGATGCATGAGCAGGCGCATTGTCATGATGAAGCTGCCAGTCACCAGCTGCCCATAGCTGCAGCCTTCTGAATCATCCCAATAGTTTCCACAGAGGAATGTTCAAACTCAATGCAAAATTTGATGCTGATTCATTGCTCTACTGTCATTTTTTAATACAATGGCAACAAAGTACATATGGTCACTCAATGGCATCTACCACCCCCACTGACTAGTACAGTGAGATTGCCATTGTTCTTCCATGTACATTCCAGTCCACTCTCCATGGCTACCAGGGTACACTGATGTCGTGCAAACCATTCTCATTATGTTAACAGTGCCTGGGCTTTTTCTGGAGAGACCTCATGTCCTCATTTTAAAAAAAGATTTATTTATTTATTTTTAGAAAAAAGGGAGAGAAGTATCAATGTGTGGTTCCCTCCCATGCACCCCCTACCGGGGACCTAGCCTGCAATCCAGGCATGTGCCCTGATGAGAATCAAACCAGTGACCATCTGGTTCACAGATCACCACTCAATCCACTGAACCACACCACCCAGTGCTTCATTTTGAATTGTGGCTTTTTGAAGTGCATTTTTCCTTATTTTTAATGCTTTTTGGAGTGAATTCTACTTTTTCTGGTATCAAGATTATATATAACCCTTGCTTTTAAATATTTTTTCCATATGTGTGATATTCCTCTACTCACCCCTTTATTTTTAGCTTTTCTAAATCATGTTCTTTTAGGTGTGCCCCTTGTACATATCACATAGTTGTTGGGTTTTGGGGTTTTTCTTGGCCAAATTGAAAATACTTTTTTGTTAATAGGTGAGGTAAATTGAGGCTATCCACACATTGATATAAATCATGTTTGGTCTTAGATATGCCATATTGTTTTATCATTATTAAGTACAGTATGTTTTCATCCCATATTTTCTTTACCTGTTTTATTTGGCTTTTTCATTTTAAGATATTTTTTATATTTAGGAAAGTTTTCTCTTTCCTCTTGTTCTAGTGATTGCCCCTGTGCTTTATTTTAAATAGGCCTTTAGTGTGAGGTTTTATGTTTATCTGGCTAGGAGTTAGGCTGCAATTAATATTTGCTGTAGCTACAGGTGCCAAAGGCCTCAATTTCCTCTACTGTCTTTTTTTTGTCTCCACTGTTATCTTTGGGTTTCCCTAGAAATTCCTTCTTATTTAGAGTCTGTGTCTGGCAGCCATCTCAGTTGTAACTCACTGTAAGTTTACAGGAGCTCTGTGGTAGTGGGAAGGTACTGTGGGGGGAGAAGTGTTCTATATTCTTATAGTTAAATCTCATCTTTATTGATGGGACTTGACCTTTAGAAGTTTCTTAGTCTTTTTTTCCTTCTCTTATGTGAGACAGAAAGGCTAGAGGGAGGTGAGTTGTCTAACTGCCTTTTCTTTGGGTCAGATAAAGCTCCAGCAGTTTCTTTTGAGAGCTGCCTTTCCTAAGAATATAATACTGGGAGCAATTCAAAATAGTTATTTTCCCTCTGTACCTGTGAAAGCATGAGGGAATTTTTCTCAGACCTACAATTTCAAAAGGTGTGCTCCTAGAAAGCTGTGATTCTCTGTATTCACCTATCCCTCTTTTTAGAGTGGTGATATATCTGTGATCTCAATTCTGATAAATCTATGAAAAATTACTGATTTTCAGTTTTTGAGTTCTTTCTTGTTATGAGGAGGGGAGTTACAACTACCAAGTTCTTTACATGTCAGAGCAGAAACTAGAAGTTTCCAAAGATACAGATTTTTTTTTTTACTATTTCTTTCTTTCCCCAGTGGTGGTTAATAAACTGAATTAAAGAGAATATGTTAAAAGAGATAAAAAGAATATGTAAAGGTTTCTTTTCACATGGGAAAGGCAGTACCCACTAGTTTGTATTACATGCTGTCCTTCATTTCTCTTTATCAGTCCAGCCTGTCACCTCCTGAACTGTAGACTTCCTGACAGTAAAAGTCTTCCTTGGCCATACTGTATGCCCTGTGCATTAAACAGTGTGTGGCACATAGTAGGCACTGAATAAATATTTGTTAGATTAATGAACCAGGAAATAAGGGGTTTTTCTTGACTCTGATCGCTATCACCACAGAGCTGGAAAAGGGCCAAATTCCAGTCCTTTTCTTCCATGTTTTTGTTCTCAACACCAGTTGAGACAGAAAACTGTTTTAAATCAAAGAGCTTTAAACATACATGAAATACTCCTAACAGCTCAGTAACAACATAATTTCTTCACGACAAAAGAAAGTTAACTCATCCTCTTGGGCAAAAAGGAAATGGGATTTTTTAACCTCATTCATGGACATGTCCCATTTTCCTACGACGTTGCTTATGTTTACTTACTGTTTCCAAGAAATTGAAATATGAAATTCACTTAGGTGTTGTTCAGACTAATAAGGCAGTGTGGTCAAAGGCACAATTTAATACTTCAGAACATTTGGCACATTCGAAGATCACAATTAAGACTGTTCTGGTTTGATATGCCATAATCTAGCTTCATGCAATTCAACTACAATACTTTTAAGATGAAATAACTTTTGCTGCTGGGCTTTTTGACTTCCAGATTAGGATGTCAATATATTCCTTTAATATACTTTATCCTACTTATAAATATTTCATTAAAATTATAGCATTTAATTAAAATATATTCCAATATACAAGCCAATAATGGTAATGTACAAGCCAATATGTTAAGATAAAAAATGCAAATTTTTTACATTTACAGATAAATCTGTAAGACGTTTATTACTAACTATACAGTTTATAAGTAGCATTCTTAAAGAGAGATAGCAGAGAACTTACTGGAAGCTAATGTTAAAACAAAGTGCAAATATAATTAAATGAGGAACTTGAATTACATCCTAAAAATAATGAGAATCACTGTAGAACTTTAATCAGAAAAGTAGTCAGGTCATATTTATGTTTTATGAAGATTATTTTGTTTAATTCCCTTTAATCACACTAAGTCTTATTTATTATGTTTCCCCAACTAGAATGTAAGGTCCTTAAGACTACAGAACATATCTGACTTATTCATCAGTATATCCCCAAAACCTATATGCTGCCAGGTTGTAGCAGGTAAACTAATAAAAATGGCTAAATGATTTATTGTAAAGAACCAGTTAAGAAGCTTTTTTTTTTTTTTGACCTGGGCAACAACAATTAAGATCCCAAACCAATAAATTGGCAGTGGGGGCACAACTAGACCAGTTTGAAAAATATTAAAAAGTGAGAATTGAAAATTAGTGACCAAAAAGATGTGGGCAATGAGGAATAGTAAACAGTAAAAAATTATTTGTGGGATTTCAAAACTTACCATAAAGCTACAATAACAATTGTAATGCAATAAAAAAAACAATGCGGTAATGGCATAAACACAGGCACATAATTGGAGTAAATGAACTAGACTTCAGAATCCAGAAATAAACGTTTCATTTATGGTCAAATGATTTTGTTAAAGATTTTATTTATTTATTTTTAGAGAAGGGAAAGGGAGGGAGAAAAAGAGGAAGAGAAACATCAATGACTGTGAGAAAGATCAATCAGGTGCCTCTCAGACATCCCCAACCAGGAACCTGGCCCACAACCCAGGCCTGTGCTCTGACTGGGAATTGAATGGGTGACCTTTCAGTTTGCAGGACTATACCCAATCCACCAAGCCACACCAGTCAGGGCTATGGTCAATTGATTTTTGATAAGGATGCCAAGCTCATTTAGCGGGGAAAGTATAGTACCAATGGACCAGGAACAAATAGGTAGCTACATACAAAAGAATGAAGCTGGACCCTTACGCACACCATATACAAAAATTAACTCAAAATAGATAATAGACCTAAATGTAACAACTACAAACAAAAATTCTTAGAAGAAAATGTAGAAGGAAATCTTCATAACTTTGGATTAGATCATGGTTTCTTAGATATGACATGAGCAAATAAAGAGAAAAAATAGATAAATTGAATGGCATCAAAATTAAAACATTTGTGCATAAAAGGACACCATCAAGAAAGTGAAAAAACAACCTATACAATGGGAGAGAATATTTGAAAATCATATAGTTGTTAAAGAAATTTGTATCTAGATTATATAAAGTACTCTTATAGCCCCACAACAAAAAGACAAGTAACACCCTTTTCAAACGGGCAAAGGATTCAAATAATATTTCTTTAAAGAGGTACAAATGACTATCGAGGACTATCCTATAGGACAGTGAAACTAAGAAAACTGATAGCTTAACCCTGCAAACTGAAATATATTTGAAAGATAAAAAGAAAGAAAATGATGGTCAATTCACCACTAAATCATGAAAGGAAACAAAGAAAAAGGGGAATTAAGCTTAACTAAGAGGAATGCTGTCATTTGGAAATCCTTATGGACAGGAAGGGGCGAAGGAGGAAGTTTCATACAGCCCTTTAAATATGAAACTTTTAATCCTAGTGGGATGTGAACAGAGGAGGAACAAGGAAACTAGATTTTAGGTAATGAAGATACAAAAAGAGAAGTCCATTTATCTCTTTGTGCCATTCAATGGTTTTCTTTGTGTCCATTCCAATAGACAGACTACCACAGTAGGCTAAGCACAGACGGCTGCTGAGGTGTAACGCCACTTTTGTTGTTGATACCCAGTAACAGTTTTACGTGGCCTGCAGTCTTCATCAAGTCTATACATTTGTAAGTACTGCCAATTCTACCTTTAAAAAGCAATATTGTACATCAGCAAAAATACACAATCCAAAATATATAACAAGACTGCTTAGTAGAACAAGAGGTATCATTCCTTGAAAGTTATAGTAACAAGTCTGCAGAAAAATTATAGGATTTAAAGATCTTACAAATTAACTGTTAATAGAATGTCTACCTTAGACCTTCATATTAAATAAAGTTAAGTTTAACCTCCCTTTCTCCATTCTCTTCATTCTCTAGCTTGTCCTTTAAAAATGATCTTTGAAAAAAATGCTACAATTTTTTTTGCTTTCAAAAATCAACTAAAACACATTAAAAAAATAATATTATATTAATTATTTAGTTAATACTTATGTACATTCACAGAAAAAAGAATCTGGCAGTGAACACAGTGATGCACTTTTCTGGGTTTCCATACATTGGAATCGAAACAATTTATAAAAACTCACACTTCTTCATATTAAAAAGTAACTTCATCATAATAGATACATGCAGAAAGGTTATAATTATATTGGAGATGTAGATTTTTTAAAATTCAAAACAAAAACTGACAAGTTGATCCTATATTAAAATGTTACTTGAATACAGTAAACATTGTTCTGTGTTCTACTGAGGCTCACAGCAGAACTAGGCTTATATTTAAATCGACATTATTTATTATTCATTTTAGGTTAAAAATCTAATATGCCCATTCATCTCATCAAACCATGGAGTCGGAAAGTATCCAAGAGCCCACGAGTCCAAATCTGCTCACTTTACAAAAGAACCAAGCAGGGTCAATGGAAGTTAACTGACTTTCCCAAAATGCCTGATCTCAAGATTAGGGGACAGTATAGTGTTAGTTGAAATACTTAACATTAAAGCTAACTGAATCATATTTAACCGGGAAGAAATATTTTTCAAAGGCTTAATCAATTTTAGTCTTATCATAAACTGATTTTTCTGAGTCTAAAAGAGAACATGAAGCTGAACTAGCAATCACTTTTAATAATAAAGGAAATCTTCAAAATATTTCCTTAAGATCTAAAGCAATGAAAAAATTTAAAAATAGACCAGGAAAGTCCAAAGCTAGGGTTCACCCTGCTATTCTTCTCCCATAGTAGTAGATACATAAAAATCTTACATCTGAATTCGATGTAAGGAAAAGAAAATCACCAGTAGAGCACTTTAATCCCCAGTTACCGTCTCCTCAAATAAATCTGATGGGTTTGTCAATTTTCTGCCAACCACTGCACTCTGCTGCAATATTCTGATCACTGTGAACTAGATCTGACTTGACCTGCTTAGACCTTGACATCTGGAAACTGCACTGTTCCCCAGCTTCTCCCCACCACCTGAGAAAAAGACCATAAAGATGGGCTGGCTGTTCCTGAAGATGAGACAGCAGGTCTGCGAATGCACCTGTGGCCTCTGAACTGTGAGTAGGGTTACTTGTATGTCTGAGAGAAGCAGCAGCCTGGATTTCTAGAAATATTAACAGTTTTTATTTAAATGAACTGTCCCTAGAGACCCTGGGTAGATAACATGAATGAGCTGCTCAAAAATTTTATCAGCAAACCTTTAACTCTCACTTTCGCTGACACTGTTATTTTTGTAAGAATAAGGAAAAGTCATTACAAAGATAGGAGGCAAGAAAATTCTTAATGAAAAAAAAAAAAAAAAAAAAACATTTGCTCTATCCAGCTTCAGGATAAGGTAAAAAATGGCAGTGCCCAAGGCTAATACACAGCATGCCAAAAATATAACTGATAGAGCTAACCCTGGAATCCAAAGAATATGAAAATTAAAATAACGTGAAGGCATAAAGATTTGAAGGGTAACAGGTACCCACAGTGAATTTTCAGGAGTTCCACAAAGATGGCTTTGTAGCCCCACCAACCATCCCTAGAGGCTTCAGTTGTGAGTCTGACAGAGAACTACATTAGAAGCTGCACTGATTTCATTTTCTTCATCTCCAGAGGTACTAAGAAATGTCCACATTACAGTTGACTACTAGACTAAATGTAAAAAAAAAAAATGTACAAAATTATTTGTGGTGCCACTGAAGAAAGTGATTAGACAACTAGAAGAGTGATATAAAAAATGAATAAGTTCACAAAGAATTTGGCACTCATAACATGATGTCAATCCAATTTAATCATTTTACTTTGATTCATTATATCTATTTATTCTCTTAATCCACCATTGTTGAAGTTAGATTATCTTTCTCTTTTTCTTCTCTTTCTTTCTTCAAGCAAGCCCTTTAACACTTGTTTCAGTACAGGTTTGGTGTTAACAAACTTTTGCCTTTTTCTTGTCTGGGCAGCTCCTTATTTCTACCTCAATTTTAAATGATAGACTTGCTGAGTAAAGTAAAAGTAGCCTTAGTTGTAGGTCCTCGCTTTTCATCACCTTGACTATTTCATGCCGCTCCCTTCTGGCCTGAAATGTTTCTGAAGCTCTTTCATTTTAAATTTTTAATTCAATTATTTATTTATTTATATTTTGAAACAAAACCGATGATCATATTCCAGGGTATTATTTTGCATGCAGATATTGTTATTGCTTTCTAGAATTATGCTTTTAATGCATAAGCATAAATAAAAGAATTACAAACATTTATATAGACACAGAATTAGTACTACTCATGTATAATGTGCATCTTTATTTTTCCCTCAAAAATTTGGGCAAAAAAGTGCACATTATACACAGCAAAATATGGTAACTGGTGCTCCCTTGTATGCAACTACCTGCTTTTCTCTTGCAGCTTTTAGGATTCCCTCCTTGTCTTTAAGCCTTGTCATTTTAATTATGATGTATCTTGATACAGGCCTCTTTGGGTCCAACTTATCTGGGACTCTCTGAACTTCCTGGACTTGTGTGTCTTTTTCCTTCACCAGATTAGGGAAATTTGGGGCCATTATTTTTTTAAATAGGTTCTCGATGCCTTGCTCACTATCTTCTCCTTCTGGTATTCCCATGACATGGGTGTTGTTATGCTTCATGTTGACCAAAATGTTTCTTAAGCTCTTCTCACTTTTTAAAAATTCTTTCCTTTTTGCTGCTCTGCCTGGATGGTTTTTTCTACCTTGTTTTCCAAATCACTGATGCAATCCTCTGCTTCATCTAACTTACTGTTTATTCTTTCCAGTGTATTATTTATTTCAGATATGGCATTATTTCTGCCTGGTCCTTTTTTATGGATTCCATGTCTTTTCTCATGTCATTGAGTATCCTTATAATCATTACTCCAAACTCTCTATCTGATAAATTGCTTGCCTCCATTGCATCTACTTCTTCTGGGGAAGAATACTCTTGTTCTTTAATTTGGGGTCTGTTTCTTTGTCTTCCCATTTTGGCTGCTCCTTTGTATTTGTTTCTGTGTAGTAGGTAAATCTGCAAAGACTCTAGTATAGACCTTTGTTAGATGTTGCTTGTGACTGGCCCTGGTCAATCTTTTTGGAGTTATCAGTAATCCACATCATGTACCTCCCTCTGCTTGGCCTGTTTGTGTGTAAAAAGAACCAGCTTAGGAATCAAGACTGGTTTTTATCAACACAAGGCCCAGAGGAGGATCAACTGAAGTCTCATAGAGCTCCCAGAGATCTGCCTTAGTTTGTTAAACTAATCAGCAATATAGCCTCAAGCTGTAATCAGCAGCCTGGCCCATGCTCCACAGGGTGGGGCTATTCCCTCCCCTTAGGCTAATGCCGTTAGGAGAGGAGTGCTCTGCCTGACGGCTTCTGCAGTATGGAGAATGACTCAGTACAGGGATCCTGGTGACTGTTCTTTCAGTTCTCTCCCCAAAGTCACCAGCCCCAGACTCTCCTCAAGCACCTTTGGTCCACTCTGCCCTTCCTCTGCTGGAGCCCAGAGTAAGTCCCTGCAGAAATGTTGTGCATTGGCCCTTTAAGAGGGCCTCTGAGTTTCCAGCTGTCTTTCCCCGGCAGAGAAAAACCCTACTGCTTTCACAACTGGATGTTATCTGGGTTCCTTTCTGGCTCTGGTGCTCTATGCTGGGAAGCCCACCTTGGGGATTAGACCCCATACTTCTCAGGGGGCACCCTGTGGATGCTGAAATATCCCTCCAGAACTTAAGATGCTGTCCACGGGAGCCCAGCCAGCCCTCTTATGCCTCCTCTACAATCCCTACCAGTCTCATTGTGGTGGTTTCTTCTGTCTGTCGTTGATTATAAGGCTTCTCTCCAGCCAGTGTTCAGTTGGTTATTCAGGATGATTTCTCTACAATTTATTTGTAATTCCAGACTGGTCCTTGGAGGAGGTTAGTGTAGCATTCACTTACTCCTCCACCATCTTGGATCTTAAATATAATTTCTGATATTGGTGGGACTACTGATCTTTTTAAAAACCTGTATTCCATTTATTTTTCTCTTTTGTTTGTCCATTTTATATTTCACTGACTTCTGGTCTTATCCTTATTACTGTATTCCTTTTACTTACTTTTCTTGGTTTACCTTGCTCTTCTTTTCTAGCTTATTCAGGTAGTAGATTAGACCATTGTTTTAAATTGATAAATTTTCCTCTAAGCATTGCTTTACCCACATTCCACAAATTAACATTTTTTTTTCATTTTCATTCAAAATATCTTCTAATTTTCCTGTGGTTTCTTATTTTATCTGTGAGTTATTTAGAAGATTATTGTTTAATTTCTAAATATTTGAGTTTCCAGATATCTTTCTATTAGATAATTATAATTTAATTCTGGTTTTGATTGGGGCACATACTCTGTGTGATTTTAAATCTTTTAAATTTATTGAGAGGTTTTTAAAGCACCCAATATTTGATCAATTTAGGTCAAAGTTCCATGTGCACTTGAATATTTATTTTGTGGTGTTAGGAGGTATGTTCTATAAGTGTCGATTAGGTCAATCTATTGACAGTATTGTTTAGGTCTTAAATTCCTATGCATTTTATGTACACTTGTTCTATCAGTTTCTGAGAAAAGAACGTTGAACTGTCCATCCATAATAGTGTATTTGTCTATTTCAAGTGTCAGTTTTTGCTTCATGTACTCTAAAGCTATTATTACACGCACACACATTAAAGTTATATCTTCTTGATGAATTGACCCCTTAATGATTTTAAATGTCTCTTTTTATCCCTTATAATATTCTTTGTTCTGAAGTCTACTTTGAGATTAATATAGCCATTGTAGGTTTCTTATGATTAGTGTTGGTTTTGTATATATTTTGCCATTTGGCTTTTATTTTTTCAATAACTTTCTTATAAACAGCAGTTTTTTGCTTTTATATAAGGTCTAAAAATCTGCTTTTTAAGTGTAGTAAATAGTAAATATAATTATTGATGAGATGAGATTTAAATTTACTATCTTGCTATTTGTTTTCTATGTATCCCATTTGTTTTCTCCCTCATTTCCTGTCATCCTCCAAATTAATCAACTTTTTTCTTTTCCTTCCTTCCTTCCTTCCTATTCCATTTTATCTCCACTATCTGGCTCATTAGTTTACTCTCTCTTTTTTAAAAGTGGCTGTTTTAGGACTTGCAGTATGTATCTTTTACTTATCATAGTCTACCTTTAAATAATACTATACTTTTTCATGTATAATTATTTTTCAACAATATATTTCCATTATCCTCTTTTAATCTTTTGTTCTAGTGTTTTCATACATTTTTACTTCCTTATATGTTCTGAACCCCACAATATATATTGCTATTATTTTTGTTTTAGTTAATTATTATTTTTAAATGTTTTATTGATTATGCTTTTACAGTTGTCCCATCCCCCCCACTCCCCTTCACCCTGCACACCCCCTCCCACCCACATTCCCCCCCTTTAGTTCTTATCCATGGGTCATACACACAAGCTCCTTGGCTTCCACATTTCCCACACAATTCCAATCCTCCTGTCTATCCCCTGCCCATCACCCATGCTTATTCTCTGTATCCTTTCCCCCCTCTCCCCCTCCCACTCCCCTGTTGATAACCCTCCATGAGATCTCCATTTCTGTGGTTCTGCTCCTGCTCCAGTTGTCTGCTACTTTGCTTTTGTTCTTGTTTTCAGTGTGGTTTTAATAACTGTGAGTTTGCTGTCATCACTGTTCATACTTTTTCATCTTCCCTTTCTAGATAAATCCCTTTAACATTTCATATAATAAGGGCTGGGTGATAATGAACTCCTTTAACTTTACCTTATCTGAGAAGCACTTTATCTGCCCTTCCATTCTAAATGAAAGCCTTGCCAGATAGAGTAATCTTGGATGTAGGTCCTTGCCTTTCATAACTTGGAATACTTCTCTCCAGCCCCTTCTTGCCTGTAAGGTCTCTTTTGAAAATTTGGCTGACAGTCTTATGGGAATTCCTTTGTAGGTAACTGTCCCATTTTCTCTTGCTGCTTCTAAGATTCTCTCCTTATCTTTAATCTTGGGTAATGTAATTATGATGTGCCTTGGTGTGTTCCTCCTTGGGCCCAACTTCTTTGGGACTCTCTTAGCTTCCTGGAAGTCTATTTCCTTTGCCAGATTGGGGAAGTTCTCTCTCATTATTTGTTCAAATAAGTTTTCAATTTCCTGCTCTTCCTCTTCTCTCTCTGGCACCCCTATAATTCGAATGTTAGAACGTTTAAAGATGTCCTGGAGGTTCCTTAGCCTCTCCTCATTTTTTTTGAATTCTTGTTTCTTCATTCTTTTCTGGTTGAATGTTTTTTTCTTCTTTCTGGTCCACACCATTGATTTGAATCCCAGTTCCCTTCCCACCACTATTGGTTCCCTGTACATCTTCCTCTATTTCACTTAGCATAGCCTTCATTTTTTCATCTAATTTGCAACCAAATTCAACCAATCCTGTGAGCATCCTGATTACCAGTGTTTTGAACTGTGCATTTGATAGGTTGGCTATCTCTTCATTGCTTAGTTTTATTTTTTCTGAAGCTTTGATCTGATCTTTCATTTGGGCCATTTTTTTGGTCTCGGTGTGCCTGTATAAGGGGCGGAGCCTTAGGTGTTCACCAGGGCAGGGAAACCCACATCGCCGTGTTCGATGCAGTCTGGATGAGTGTGTCTTCTTTAACTCCTTGGTTCTCGGACTTCCATGCAGTTCGATTTTCTGTCAGTTCTTGTTGTTTTTTGTTTTTAAATTGTTGTCTTTCGTTCTTTTGGTTGTTCAAGGAGGCATAGTGTGTCTACCTACACCTCTATCTTGGCCAGAAGCCAACAGTTAATTATTTTTAAATTTTTAAATGAAGGGTAAAAAGAACTCTGTTATAGTGACCCACCTATTTAGCATTTCCTGAGCTCTTCATTCTTTTGTGCAGCTCAAAATTTCCAACAAGTATCATTTTTCTTCTGTGTAAAGAATCCTGTTTAACCTTTCTTATAGCAGTAGTCTGCTAGTAATCAATTCTCTCAGCTTTAATTCTCTGAAAAAGTACTTCCTCTTCTTTAATGAAAGATATTCTCAGTGGATATAGTAACCTAGGTTGACAGGTTTTTCTCCTATCAATACTTTAGATATATCATTCTGTTGCCTTTTTTTAATCCTCATCTGAGATACATTTATTGATTTTAGAGAAAGAGGATGGGGATGAAGAGAGAGGAGACAAGAGGGGGAGAGGGAGAGAGAGAAAGAGAAACATTGAGGTGAGACGGAAGCATTGACTGATCTGCAACCTTTCGGTTTATAGGCCAATGATCCAACCAGTTTAGCCACCTGACTAGGGATTATCTTCTGGTTTTTATAGTTTCTGATGGAAATCTATGATAATTATTATCTGTTCTCTGTCCTTAATGTGCCTATTTTTCCTACCTGAATTTAAGATTCTCTCTTTATCATTTTTTTCGCAATTTTATTATGATATATTCCAGTATGATTTCCTGCTTGGGTTTTTGTTAGCTTTTTGTATTTGGAAGTTATACTTTTCATTAAATTTGGAAAATTTGGGATGGACATTATTTCTTCAAACATTTTTCTTGTCCCCATGTTCTGGTGCTCAAATTACGCATATTTTACATCACTTAATATTGGTCTAAAAATTAATGAGGCTCTGTGAATTTTTTCAGTCATCTTTCTATGTTCATTCTGGATAATTATTAATGTTTTCAAGATCACTGATTTTTTTTCTTCTGCACAATCTAACTTGTCTGTAATCCAATCAAGTAAAATTAATTTAATGTACTTTATGTTTCATCCCTTTTTTTGTTGAAGTCCAATTTGGCTCTATATATCCTCAATTTCTTTATTTGTAATGTTTGTTCATGTTTTCCTCTAATTATGTGAACATACTGGGCATACTATAGCTGTTTCAATACTCCATCATTTCTGCTAATTCCATCATTTCTACTATTTCTGGGTCTGTGTTCTATTTTGGTTCAGTTATGTTTTCCTACTTCTTAACATGTCCAGTAATTTTTTATTGCATGCCGAATATTGCTGATTTTATGTTCTTGAGTGTTAGTTATTGTTGTAGCCTTTAAAGAGAACTGAACTTTATTCTAGCAGGCAGTTGAATTACCTGTGAACCAATTTGATCCACATGGGCTTTTGTCTGCAGGGGGGTCTAGAAGAGCCTGTATTATAGAGCTAATTTAGTCCAACTAGAAAGGTGCAACCCTTCTGAAATCTCCAATGAATAACCCATGTATTCAATGAACTCTTTTTATTCTGGTGGTGGAAACACAAATGATTTCTGTTCCTATATGAGTTGTGGGAACTGTTCAGCTTATACCTTCTCAATAACTTTTTTCCTAGTTGTTTTGTGCCTAGTCGTATGGAGTTTCACCATACCCAATGTCATGACTCAAAGGGACTCCTATACAGACTCCTAGAGATCTTTCTCTGCTGCATAATTCTGTCCTTTCTGGTACACTGCTCTGTAAATTCTAGCCACTGTGGCTTTCCCAAACTCTGATCTGTGTCTGACACCACTCAGCAATAACGCAGAGTTCTATTTGGGTTTCCCTTCCCTGCAGGAGGAGCTAGACATTGCCTCAGGGCAAAAAGCCAAACCAATCACAGAGATCACCTTTTTTTTCCCTTCATCTAGGAATCAGATGAAGGGAAAAAAACACATGAAGACAGTTGTTTCAAGTGTCTTAGTCAGTTTTCTAGTTATTCATAGAGGGAAGGCAATTCCAGATCCTGTTACTCTCTCAAGGTGAAAAGCAAAAGTCCTTTCTCATTACAGTTAATTGAATGTCAAACACTATATATAAAATAACTGTTCAGAGACTATAGTTGATGTTATTTTCCGCAGAGGATTGTCTTTCCTCTGTTGGCAGAAAGAACTGAGCTGGGATGGGACTTGTATGAAGCTTTAGTTAGACTCTATTCACCTCTATTTTCAAATGTTTCAAGCATAAAACTGTCGGGTGCTTATCACAGGTCCCTTCCTCTATATTAGTGGTTCTCAAAGTACAGTCTGTAAACCTCCAGAGATGCTTGCAATTTTTTCAGGAAGGAGTCCATAAAGTGAAAACTGTAATACAATATTTAAGATATTATTTGCCTTTCTCATTGTGTGGACACTGATTCTGATGATGTAATAGCAACAGTGGCTAAAAGGGCTGGAGCCTTAGCACAAATCAAGGCAGTGGCACTAACTGCATATTATTCAGTGCCACGCACTCACAGTAAGAAAAATACCAGTTCTACTTAAGAATGTCCTTCATGAAACAGTAAAAATAGTTAATTCTATTACATCTTGATCCCTAAGTATACATCATTTTATAATCCAAGTTACAAAATGGAAAGCATGGAAAGCATTCTGTTGTACACCAGAGAATGGCAGTATTCTGAGGAAAAAGCTCTTCTGTGATTCTTTGAATTACCAGCTGAATCCGCTGCTTTTTTTCATGAAATACCATTTTTACTTGAAAGAACAACCAATAGATAAATTATAGTCTTTCAACTTGGATATTTAGCAAGCATTTTCTCAAAATGATGCAGTGAGCCTGTTACTTTAAGAGATAAAATAACAGTATTTGTTGCCAACAATAAAATTTGAACTTTCAGGCAAAAATTAGAATTGTGGAAAACTTGTATTAGCCACCATAACCTCGACAACTTTCCAATACTTAATGACTTGTCTGATGACATCAGTGGTGATATTAACAAATGCATATTTTTAAATACTATATGATGTAACATGTCAATATTTAGAAGACTTGCATATGTCAGTAAACCAATATTTCCAAATGACCAATGCATGATCCAAAATTATGAATGAGTAAAAGATCCCTTCAAAACACAACACAGAACAATGGGTTTTAATGTAATAAAGTATAAAAGTTCACTGACACAATTTCAGATTCTACACTGTAACTAACCTTTAAGAAACTACCACCTTTCAAGTTTTGGCATACGATGAAAGAATATTCACAATTATCTGAAAAGTGATTAAATCACTCCTTCTTTTTCCAACTAATCTGTGTAAGGCCAGATTTTCTTCACTTAATTCAACCAAAACAACACTTTGCAACAAACTGAAGTCAGAAACAGACAGGAAAATTCAGTTGTCTGCTATTAAACAAGAAATTTGCAAAAATATAAAACAATTCACTCTTCTCAGTAATATATATTTTGTTTTGGAAAATAATTATTTTTCAAAAATATGCTTATTAATGTTAACATGTAATGAGTTTATTGCTCCTATTTTAAAATTGATAATTATTTAAAATTTTTCTTACCTTTAATTTCTAACTTCCTGATATAGTAAATGTAAACAGATATAACCCATAGATGCAAAATCTCCTCAGTGTCTTCAGTAATTTTTACTATTGAAAAGGGGTCCTGATATCAAGAAGTCTGAGAAACTAGCAAGCCTCTGAAGCACCATGAGACTGCAGGAGATTTTACTTGACTCTTCCAGGCTAGTCTCCAGCACTTACCAAGTGTCAAAGAGAGGGGAAAAAAGCTTTGGTATTTGGGCTCATCTAGATTTCCATCTGCCAAATTAGCCCACATAACCGTCAAAAGCTCTTCTGATTTTTCTTTTCCCCTGTGGACTCCCTCTGCCTGGACCAAATCTAGTTCTAGAAACATGCCCACACCTGGCAACTGCTCTCAGGAAAAGAACGACTAGCCATTTCAGTTTACATGAGAAGTGATTTTCCCTCTCTAAATTTGAGTTTATCTCCTCCTCTTTACTTCTACAGCTTTTATAACTTTCAAAGTAAGATTTTTTGCAATTTATCCTTTTACTCAGGAGCTATGGCCTGCCACTCCTTACTACATACCACTCAGAGGTCTTAATCTACTACCAAATAACAATATCTAGCACTTATATATCATTTACTCTCTACCAAGCAATATTTTAAGCATTTTAGATAATGCTTAGAACTCATTTAATTCTCTAGACAACCTAGTAAGTGTTCACACTATAGTCACATAGCTCATAACTGGTAAAGCCAGCTTTCAAATCCAGGCAGTTTGGTTCCAGAGTCCACACTTTTTTTTTTTCTCCCAAGGATTCTATTTTATTGTTGTTCATTTACAGTTGTCCACATTTACCCTCCCCCGACCCCATCCCAGGCAAACCCACCTCCCTCCCTTGCTTCCACCCTCCCCCTTGGTTTTGTCCATGTGTCCTTTATAGCAGTTCTTGAATATCCTTGTCCCCCTTCTCCCCTTCCCCTTCCCCTCTGGTTACTGCCAGAATGTTCTAAACTTCAATGTCTCTGGTTCTATTTTGTTTCTCTGGTTGTATTTTGCTTGCTTACCTGAGAAGCGTCTTGGCTGTGACTGATCTGAATTCCCCGGTAGCTGATCTGGACTCGGTGCCTTCGCTCCTGAGTCCTCATAGGAAACTTTTTAACATTTCATATAGTAGAGGCTGCATGATGATGTACTCCTTGAACTTGACCTTATCTGAGAAGCACTTTATCTGCCCTTCCATTCTAAATGAAAGTTTTGCTGGATAGATTATTCTTGGTTGCAGGCCCCTGCTTTTCATAATTTGAAATATCTCTCTCCAGCCCCTTCTTGCTTGGAAGGTCTCCTTTGAGAAATCCGCTGACAGTCTTATGGGGATTCCTTTGTAGGTAACTGTCTCTTTTTCTCTTGTTGCTTGTAAGATTCTTTCCTTATTCTTGACCTTGGGTAATGTAATTATGATGTGCCTTGGTGTGTTCCTCTTTGGGTCCCACTTCTTTG
>PVJI01016096.1:0-39134 GCA_004026765.1 Micronycteris hirsuta
AGGACAGATATAGTGCTTCTCAGATAAGGTCAAGTTAAAGGAGTTCATCATCACTCAGCCCTTATTATATGAAATGTTAAAGGGACTTATCTAAGAAAAAGAATATAAAAAATATGAACAGTAAAATGACAACAAACTCACAGCTATTAACAACCAAACCTAAAACAAAAACAAAAACAAACTAAACAAACAGCTAGAACAAGAATAGAATCACAGAAATGGAGATCCCATGGAGGGTTATCAGTGGGGGAGTGAGGGGGAGAGAGGGGGAAAGGATACAGGGACTAAGAAGCATAAATGGTGGGTAGAAACTAGACAGGGGGAAGTTAAGAATAGTATATGAAATGTAGAAGCCAAAAAACTTATATGTACAACCCATGGACATGAACTAAAGGAGGGGGGTGCGGGTGGGAGGGGGTGTGCAGGGCAAAGGGGAATAAGGGGGGAAATGGGACAACTGTAATAGCATAATCAACTATATATATATAAATGTAATGACAGAAAATATGCAATAGAAAAGCATAGTAGAGTCAGCTGAACTTGAGGAAGTCTTCCTTTTACATAGAGCTCTCAGGTGCTCAGGCTCTGACTCGGATTCTCACCTCCCAGCCGAAGCAATATGGGTCATGGTCATTGAAATGGAGAAAGGAAGAGAGCAGGAAATCCATGATTGTACCTCTGCATGGAGAACTGTTGAAAGGAGAATAATAACGAACATTTACTAAGGTCTATGTGTCAAGCATTATGCTAGGCAGGTTATATACATTTTTTGGTTTAATATATCTTTCTCATTTACAGATAAGAGTACTGAAGCAAAGTGTAGCTTAGTAATTTCCTCATGTTCACCAAACAGTAGGTAATGGAGCTTGGACTTGAACTCTAGAAGGGCTATTACATTGCAGTTTAGTTTACCACATGTCAGTTGCCATTGGTTTTAGGAACATCTTGTTTTGAAAACTCCTATCTGTTTGGAAAAGTCATGGGGCTATCAGTCATTTACATTTTAGAGTAAAATGGTTTAAATAGATTGCTTTCCTCTTTACACCTGGCTGAGGTTACCTGTGTTAAAAGAACGGGGCATTTGAAATGGTGGGAGAGGGAGAAGAAGTGTGGTAGGAATGGTCTTGTTTGGAGACTGAGGCCCTCATCAGAATATGAGGCAGCTGTGGCCTGGGTGAAATGGTAAACAAAAGTACAAAAAGGGAAGTGGGAAGATACCAAAGATAAATCTGAAGATTTCAAAATTCTGGCTAGGGTTATCTCCACTCCCCAAAAGAGAAAGACAAGTTCTTCCTCTTTCTCTGTCCTTACAAATCAGTCCTCTATTCCCAGGACCAAGAGGTCCAGATCCAGGGGCTGTGCTAAGGAAAATAGAATTGGAAGGGCCTTTAGAGTCCATCCATTCTACTCACCACCAGCGCCCCACCCCATACATCACCCCAAACTACCCCTGGCCTTCTGTGCTGGAGCAGAGTCTTAAGATACTAGCTTCTTTACAGGACAGTCCATGTCCATTCTGGGCTTGAGCTAATTGTTAGAAGTCTTTCCTATCAATAGAAAAAATTCTGGCCCTGGCTGGTGTAGCTCAGTGGATTGAGCACGGGCTGGGAACCAAAGGGTCCCAGTTCGATTCCCAGTCAGGGCATATGCCTGGGTTGCAGGCCAGGTCCCCAGTGAGGGCCATGTGAGAGGCAACCACACATTGCTGTTTTTCTCCCTCTCTTTCTCTCTCCCTTCCCCTCTCTCTAAAAATAAATAAATAAAATCTTTAAAAAAATAGAAAAAATTCTGTTTCCCTTCAACGTCCCCTCTTTGGTCCTACCTCTGCCCTCTGGAATTGCTCAGTCTGTGTGGTATTTGTTCAAGTGGAATTTGACCTGTCATGTATTGTTGGTTTTGGCTGATTTGTTAAGTTGATTAGGTCCCTCTATAAACTCAGTGCCTTTGGATCAAGGTAAAATGTGGTAAAATGTTCCATCAATTATTTTTTCAGAAAGATTTTGATACTGCTCTGTGTAAAAAAGAAAAAAAAACAGGCACTGGCCGGGTAGCTCAGTTGGTTAGAGTATTATCCCACTATACAGCAAGGTTGTGATTTTGATCCCTGATCAGGGCACATACAAGAAGCAACCAATGAATGCATAAATACGTGGAACAAGAAATCATGTTCCCTTCTCTCTCTCCCCCCGCCTTACTCTCGCTCTCTAAAATAAATAAATAAAAAGAAAATGCTCTCAACTTACGGATTCATTTTTTGAGACTAGCTTTATATAAAAATCCATAGAGCAATCTACATTTAAAAACCCCCAATAAGTATGTTTTCTTAATGATAGGCACTGCTTGAAAGCTACTTTTGTTCTTTTGTGGTGTAATAAAGTAAATAGATATTCAGAAGAGGAGACCATCTAGTTAACCAACTTGGACAAATTTCCACTTCTTTTTTATTTTTTTATTTAAATATTTTTTAAAATTATAGTTTATATTCAATATTATGTTGTATTAGTTTCAGGTATATAGGATAGTGGTTAGAAAATCATACACTTACAGCGTTCTGATATTTCCAGTGCCCACCTGGCATGATATGTTTATTACGATATTATTGACTGTATTCCCTATGCTGAACTTTATATCCCAGAGACTGTTTGCAACTACCAATTTGTACTTCTTAATCCCTTCACCTTTTTCACCCAGTCTCCCAACTCCTGACTTCTCTCGTCTAGCAACCATCAGTCTGTTCTCTCTACAAGTTTGTTTCAATTTGCTTTGTTTGTTTATTCTGTTCTATAGATTTCACATGTAAGTGAAATCATATGGTATTTGTCTTTCTCTGACTGACTTATTCTACTTTCACTTCACTTAAAAATTTTTTTTTAAATTTATTGATTTGAGAGAGAATGAAAGAGAGAGAATCATCAATTTGTTATTCTACTTATTTATGCATCCATTGGTTGATTCTTGTATGTACCCCTATGAGGGACTGAACCCATAACCTTGGCATATCAGGATGATGCATTAACCAACTGAGCTATCCTGCTAGGGCCCCACTTCACTTTTAATTTAAAACATAACAATTAAAATGATACCGAGGTGCCTTTTTATTTCTATCATTTAGTTGTAAAATAAAACAACATGCATAATAATATTTAATATTTGATGGAAAAGGGTAAAACTAGTACTCTCATACATTACTATTGGTATTACAAAAGTCTTTTAGAAATCATTTGAGCAATATCTATCAAGAGATTAAAGAATATACATATCCTTTGGCCCAGTAGAACCTTCTGGGAATTTGTACTAAGGAAATAATCAAAAGATTAAAAAATATCTGATGAAAGTTTGCAATGTTATACAAAAGTTATTTGTAATAGTGAAAATTGGTCACAGCCTAAAATCCAACAATAGGAGATGGTAAATAAGATTGCATTATACCCACTCAATAGGAGATGAGGCTGCCATTACAGATAACCATTATGAAAAAAATTGTTTTGTGTAATCTAGATGGCCCTGGTGGAAAAATCTTAGGTAAGTCATTAGTATGGAAGCACAAAACTGTTGAGAATCGCTAGTTTGTAGCCACATGAAAAATATTACAGTATATTAAGAATCATGTATACAAAGAAATACACTGAAATTATTCTTATGATAGAAAGATGGAGAATTTTATAATTAATCAAGATAGTAACCCAATGCCTCATTTATTAACCAAAAAGTGCTCCATAATTTTCCTCTGGACTATTGCCAAGAACTGCATCACTAACCTTGACTAGCAGAAATATAGAACTATTAGTATACTCTTGTTGGGAATGTAACAAGAATGTCAATGTGAAAAAACCTTCTCTAAAAAATAAACGTCTCAGGGATATATCCAACCTCTTATTCCTTCCTGTGCGGCTCCTCTAACAAACCTGGAGAGTAACACAGAGAAGAAAGCGGTTTTTCTAGAAGCAGACTTTTGGAGTATCAACAAGAATGCTAGCAGATTAAACCCCCTTTCCTCTTCTCTACAATACTCTGCTCATTGGACCCTGTGCTCTGGGAGGAAAACCTACTAGCTGGTTGCAAACGAAAGGGAGGGAAAGGGAAGAGATGCTGGCAGAGTGAATTCAGAAGCTGGGCTATATGATCCTTTGGCCAATGGGGCCGAAGGTAGATTGCTTGGTTAAATACAAACCTCTTCCCCGGTCTTTCTATTTCTACTGGGCTCTTACAGAAACTTAAGAAGTTTTACACATTTTGGTTGATTCCTTTACTCCATTTTTCTTCTCCAACTTCATTATGGAAGATTATCTAGTGTTTCCAATTTGTCTGGCCCCCACTGATAGTAGCAAGAAACACTGGCTGTTGGAATGTGCTTGATTATTCGAGTCTCCAAAGCCCTTGTGCGTTGCAGACTGTGAGACCGAGAGTCAGTGTAAGGACACGACCCGGCCAGTCAGTTTTCACACGTGTATGCCACTGAACACACAAAAATGTGGCCCATATTAGTCAGCTATTGTTGCGCCGAATCTGAGTAACAGCCCCAAAACTCAGTGGCTTATAAAAAACAAGTATTTATTATTTTGTTCATGGGTCCGCAGATGAGCTACAATTGCTGTGCTTCCATTGCAGGTCAGCGAGGCTTGTCTCAGAGCTCCAGGTGGGATCAGGTCTGCTCCACGCGTCCTCACAGTCTCAGCAGCTATCTGAGGCACACTTTTTTCCTGGTGGATCAACAAGCACAAGAGACCAGGTCAAACCACTTACTTAAGGCCTGCACTCATGTCTGCTGTTATTCAGTAGACCAAAGTAGGTCGCAGACGTGACTGTACCCCACATCAGTGCAGTGGGGGAAATATCCCCCATGAGATGTTAATATGGCAGAGGGAGGTTTGAGAACAATGCTCTAAATCGCCATCGGGGACAATGTGTAAACAGACTAATTCGAATAATTCAAAAGGAATGCCTACTGACTTGCAGAATAAGTAGCATTGTTTCCATGTGTGGAAAAAATCCCACTTTTATAAATAGACTAACGAAAAATTTTAAAAATAGCTCAGTTGCCCTGTATTTCTTTTCAAGAACATACAATATCACTCTCTTATAATGATAGTTACTGGTTATGACTATATTTGGTGTCCAGCCAAGTAGGAATTGGTTCAATTGTAGGTGAATTTCCGATTTTGTGTTACACACACACACACACACATACACACACACACACACCCTTGTTTTTAGGAGTTTGTAACCAGTGAGTAAAATGTGCTGTTAAAGGAAAAAAACTTGGTAAGAACCACTGTTTGGTGAGAAAAGGTAACTCAAGAAGAGACATTGCTGCCCGGCTAGTGTAGCTCAGTGGATTGAGCGTGGGCTGGGAACCAGAGGGTCCCAGTTTGATTCCCAGTCAGGGCACATGCCTGGGTTGCGGGCCAGGTCCCCACTGAGGGCCATGTGAGAGGCAACCATACATTGCTCTTTCTCCCTCCCTTCTCCTCTCTCTGAAAAATAAATAAAATAAAATCTTTAAAAAAAAAAAGAAGAGACGTTCCTTATGGTTCTAAACATTATGTCACAGGTCTCTGGAAAAATAAGCGTTCTATTTAAAAAGAAGCTGATTTAAGGCAAAGTTTTAAACTACAGGTTTATTTTTTCATTTTCCTCCCAGGAAAATTTTGTTTAATATAAGAAGCAAAGGCAAAAAATAAGTAAAATATTAGTTCAAGCTAGATAGGTTTGTTTACACTGGAACAATAATTTTAAACTCTAGGAAAGAGTCTGGCTGGTGTAGCTCAGTGGATTGAGTGCGGGCTGGGAACCAGACTGTCCCGGTTCGATTCCCGGTCAGGGCACATGCCTGGGTTGCAGGCCAGGTCCCCTGTGAGGGCCATGTGAGAGGCAACCATACATTGCTTTTTCTCTCCCTCTCTGTCTCCCTCCCTTCTCCTCTCTCTAAAAATAAATAAATAAAATCTTTTAAAAAAATTTAAAAAAAAATAAACTCTAGGAAAGAAGAGCTGGTAGCTCAGAAAAAAAGCTAGGGATGGGTTCAAGGAAAACTGGTTTGTCTGTTCCATTTTTAAGTTAGTAGTGGTGTTTCTCCAAAAATTTTCTGTTTTTTTAGATTCAGGCTAAAATTTGGATAAATACAAGGCATCAGGGAATTTAGTCAATAACAGACAAAGATGGGGTAATTTCAGTTTCAGAAAATTAATTCGGCTTTGCCTAGATGGATAAATGGGGACATTGAAGCATGAGAGTTTGATATTTTATGTCCCAGCTTAGAGGACTTCTTCCGGAAATGGAACTGTCACTTTGAAGCACAGCATCTAGTTGCCTTTTTTCAAAGAAAAAGAAATTGTACATTCTGATTAACCAGCAGTTATCTCTAATTAATAGAGAATGCACAATTTTTTTTATCACTCTTACAACTTACAGTTAACTGTGTATACTATTTACCAGAACTAATTACATGCTACTTGGAGCTTGTAAAAAGTGTGAGGGGAAGTAGGAACAATAAGATTGGCAAAATGTCAATAGTTCTGAAGGTGAGCGACGAGCTCAGAAGAGAGTAAGGAAACCTATGTGCCTTCCTGAGCATGGCTCCTCACTGTAAGACAGAACAATAGCCCTACTGGCCTTTGCCTCTGTTCCCGCAGCCACCTCCAGCTCCTGGCAGCTGCCTGCAGGGGGGCCCACAGAGGAGAGAAAGAATAAGAAAAGAAATCTATGTGCAATCAAACTTGAGTAGAGGAAACATAAAAACATTTTTGAACATGAACTAATTAGAGACCAGTTCTCCTGAACCCTTTTTGAGGAAACTACTGAAGGATGAACTTCATACATAAACAGAGATACTATAACAAAATGACTGATGAATGGTGAATCTCTTTTTTAAAAAAAATTATTGATTTTAGAAATAGAGAGGAAGGAAGAGAGAGAGGAGAGAGAGGGGAGGGAGAATGAGGGAGAATGAGAGGGGGAGAGAGAGAGAGAGAGGTCAATTTGTTGTCCCACTTATTTATGCATTCATTTGTTGCTTCTTGTACGCGCTCTGGTGGGGGACAGAACCTGCACTGGGAAATGCTCTAACCAACTGGGCTGCCCAGCCAGGCTCTGAATCTCTTTTACTGTAGGACCAAGAATGAAGGAAATGTGGAAATTATAGCTACAGAACAGAACATAAATTTGTAAAGAAATGATGTAAGTTACAAGAGTCTCAATACTACCCTCCCTTTTTTTTAAGCTCAAACGACATCTACTTTAAGAGAACATCCTTTGTGGGGAGACAGAGATAGCTTCAAATAGCAACTTTAATACTTAGCGGTTATATTATTTTGGGCCAGTTAACTTAGCTGAATTTCACTTCTTGTCTGTGAAATAGAGATAATAACACTTACCTAATAGAATGTACAACAAAATAATGAAAAGTTTGTTCATTCAATAGGTATTTATTGACTCCTACCACATACTTGGCCCTGTCCTAGATGCTAGGTATATAGTGTAAATATAATAGACACGGAGCTCACCTTCTACTTGAGGGTAGACAGATAAATAAAAAACGAAATACATTTTACGTGAAGTGGTAATAAGTGCTTTGAAGAAAAACAAAACAGGGGACTGGTGCAGGGAGTGCTGGGGGCTGGGAGACAGTGCAATTTCAATTGTATCGCACCTGAAGGCAGTGATGGAGCAAGCCATGTGTGCACAGAAGGTGGGGAGAGGCCCCAGGGAAGGTCATTGCTCTGATTCCTGGCTGTGACTGAGGCTGCTCTCCTGTCTCCTGTAATGACCCACACTGGCTTCCTGAAGCAGCAACGCTGACCTCGACTACTCAGAACAAGGTCTTCCAGTGGGGTACACTCCTGGTTGCTCTCTAACGGAACCACAAATTGCCCTGACTTGGGCTCTCCATTTCCTACAGAGGCCCTGGACATGTAAGTATTTTGTCCAGCATGCCCTTAGTAACAGCCCTTTCTCTCCACGCCCTTCCTGACTCTGGCACAGGTGCTGGATGGCTGGGCTGGAGGGAAATCTTGAACAAACCATTCTGTACTGAGCTGAGTTATCACTCATCACACCTCCTGATACTTATTCCCTCCAGGCTATATTTCCGCAGCTCAAATTGTTCCTGTAAGGTGTGTTACCTCCATATCTAGGTCTCTCTGCCCAAGGGGTTAAGTGGTAACTTATTTCGTGATAGCTCAGAGGTATTATTAGTAAAGAGGATTTGGTCACTACCCTTCATCTTGTTCTGCCATTGTTCTTATTCATTAATTCACTTATACAGCATTTGTTTTAGCACTAACTATGTGCCAGACTCCGATTACTACTGGTATGCAGTGGAGAATGAAACAAATATGTTTCTTGCCTTCCCTGTCTAAAAGAGAATCCTTGGGTTCTTGTGCAACAAATTGTTCCTATACCTACCCTACCAGACAAGGAGTAAGTATGTTGCTTGAGCTGCATCATCTTTATAACCTCTGTAATGTATAGAAAATGATATTTAGAGTTGATGATTCCATCTAATCAGTGATCTTCAGCACCATCATTTTGTGATTTTAGAATTTGTTTGACTTGCATTTAGCATACACGGTACTATTTGATTTAAATTCATTGCATTATAATAGAATGCCTAGGGGCTCCTGTATGCTCTAGGCATTATATAGATCTGCATTCAAAGAAAAACAAGTTTAATAGCCAGGAATAATTGAAAAAATTTGGGTTTTTTTTTTTTAAAGGTATGGAAGTGGCCCAAGTTATAACATAAAGCAAAATATTTTAAAATTCTCTTTTGCCATCCGCCTCTTATTTCCCTCTACACAGCTGCAACAGCCTGAAACAAAGATCTCTTGTTTTCGTTCATCCTTAGGTCAGGTACTACAGCTGGGCCTTCTGCACCTTTCACCTGCCCCCACCCCCGTATCACGTTTATCAGGAAAGTCAACCAAGGTCTTTCGGTTTATTTCTTTTCATTTCATGTCCTCTTGTCATGGGTTCTCACAACAGTGGTTCTTCAACTTTAGCATGCATCAGAATCATCTGGAAGTCTCATTTAAAACACACGTAGCTGGGCCTCACCTCCAGTTTGATAAAGAAGGTTTGATTTGCAGCTCAAGAAGTTACATTTCTAACAAGTTCCCAGGTAGTGTTGATACTTCTGGTCCAACAACCAACCTTTGAGAACCACTGCTCTACAACTTGGGAGTATCAGGGAGTTGTACCAGCAAACAGCCCTTGTCCTGGGTGGAAGTCTTCGTTCTACATAAATCACATCACCGAATTTTTTATATGTTAATATAAAGCTGAAGAATTTAACACGTCATCTTCTATCACCACACTTAACACTCTGTAGGTAGGGATGAGTACTTGGTAGACTCTACTATAATGCAAGAATAATAAAAGAAATAATATTTATTGCTTGATTGCCTATACAGGAGACAGTAGAGTGGGGTTGGTAGGAGAGTTAGCCCAGAAGTCAGGTCCTCTGGGACTTAGTCCTGGGGAGGCAGAATTTATGGAAAACCCTGGGAGAGTTATTCTCTCATGCCTCAGTTTTTTACTTTTGAAATTAAGATATTGGAAGTAACCATCTCAGAGTTCTGATGAGGCTCAAATGATTTAATACATATAATAGTCCTTGAAGAATGACTGGTGTGTTGTGCATCTTATGATGTTACCTCTCGTTATGATTATCAGGAATTTTTAGAGTGTTTCTTTGTTATCTCTTTATAAAACCTAAAATCAGTCCTCAAAGATAAGCACCTCCATTATTCTCATTGTGGAGACTAGGAAACAAGATCAGAAAGGCCCCCCAGCTGGTAAAAATCTCTGGGCTTTGTTTTTCACCAGCACTTTCCCAAAGGAATTATTTTCTCCCATAAGAAAAATGGTAGAGGGAAGCTAATTTCAAAAGAATATTTGAATATGATTGAATAACTACTTGCTTGATCAAGATGATTAGTGAATTTTATATTCTCATATTATTATGTTTACTTTAAAATGTATTAAAGACAAATAATGGAGGCAAGTATAGGTATAATAGTGGTTGTATAACACATTAGTAAGTGTGTAGTATTTACAAAGTACCTGTCACATAAGTTTTTAATAAATATTTGTTGAACTATTAGAATGAATATGATTTGGAATTAAAATTACCTAAAATTAAAGATTCATAATGTCCAGAATTAGTGACGTTAAATATATAGAAATGGGTACTGATATACTATTATGAGATTTTTGAAAGTCAATTTGGCAATGGCCACCAAATTTTAAATATATGTTTTCTTTAGCCGAGAGAGTCTAAATATATACCCTAGGAAATACCGCTGTGTTCCATGAAATGTAGGTACAATGATCAAATTCAGCACTGTTTTTAATTGTGAAAATTACAACCTAAATGTTCAGAAATTATTTAATAAATTATGAGTCATCTGTTTTACTGGACATTGTCTAAGAGTTAAAAAGAATGAGGAACAGTGATACATAGTAAAAGGAAAGATCTCCAACATATGTTAAGTAAAAAAATGGTAAGAGGAAAAAGTATATAATTATCCATTTTGTTCACACAGCTCAAAACTACAACTTCCACGAAAATGTTTAGGGAAAAGTTGGAAAACTTACACACCAGACAGTTATCAGTGGTTACCTTTGGGACAGCAGGAGGGCTGGGCAAAGAGGATCAAGAGGAACTTCCACTTTGTATACTTTATATTCTATATTATTTGAATTTTCCATAATTAGTATGTATTATTTACTTATGAGATGAAAGAAAGAATAAAGTAGGTTGCTCAACATATATACTTTAAAAACCTTTAATAAGGCCCTGGCTGGTGTGGCTCAGTGGATTGAGTGCTGGCTTGTGAACCAAAAGGTTGCCAGTTGGATTCCCAGTCAGGGCACATGCCTGGGTTGTGGGCCAGGTCCCCAGTCAGGGGCACATGAGAGGCAATCACATATTGATGTTTCCCTCCCTCTTGTTCTCCCTCCCTTCCCCTCTGTCAAAAAAAAACCCCAAAACTGTTAACAAGGATAATAGATGCTAGAATGTACAAGAGTAAGCTTTCACAAGCCTTAAAACATGTCTATTCTAGTAATTAGTAGTCATTTAAAAAAATTTCCAAAGTCATCATTCTTATTAACAACTTCATTATTTTTATTGCTATTGATTCCCAGAACATTTCTTGTGAATAGTAAAAGAGCTGAATTGGCATCTGAGGGCAAAGCACATGATGCTAAGATTCTTGTAGCATTATTAGTGTCTGGCCAAATGAGTTTGTTTGCCTTAAGACTATTACATCATTCCATGCTTGATCTGTAAGAGATGAAGGTGACAGTGAGAAACAAATAAAAAAACAAAAAACCCAAATAAATAAAAGCACCATTGCAATAAATAAAAAGGGAAGGCAAAACAATACTTTTTTCCCTCTTCAAATTAATGATTATATCAATGTTCAATGGGAAAGAGTATTAGGTGTGGATGAGAGAAGAGAAAGTTATTCTCAAAGTTTTCTCAGTTTCAGTGTGAGGAATGTAGGAGAGTGTGTAGTTTCCTAGACTGCCAGAGCAAAGTATCACAGACTGGGTGGCTTAAAACAACAGAAACTTACTGTCTCACAGGTAGTTCTGGAGGCTAGACATCCAAACCCAGGTGTCAGCAGGGCTGTGCTCCCTCCAAATGCCTCCAGGGGAAATCCCTTCCTTGCCTCTTCCAGCTTCCCGTAGCCCCACGTGCTGCTTTGCTATAGATGGATCACTCCACTCTCTGCCTCCGTTTCACAAGGCTGTTTTCTCCCTCAGTGCCTCTTTCTCCTCTTCCTAAAAGGGTATCAATCATATTGGAATAGGGCACACCCTAATGACCTTACTTAACTTGATTATATCTGCAAAGACCCTACTTTTAAATATGGTCCTCACAGGTGCTGGTGGTTAGGACTTCAACATATATTTTTGGGGGGTGGGAGGGACACAATTTAACCCAGAATAGATGGGTTGAAGTCTAATCGTTTATTAATCACAGTTATTTAAAATGTAGGACTTTTGCATAAGATGTTGATTTAGTGGGCTTAAAAGTACTTCATAGTCATTCAATGACAACAATCTCAACAACAGCTCAGCAAGACATAGGTGTCTTTTTTTAAGAAAGCAAATTTCAGGTAAAAAAAATTCAAGCATAGGTCACTGTGATGGATCTTAGGTCTAAAAGACAACTGGGAGGACAGAAGTGAGGATAAAGTAAGAGCACCCTAAAAAAAGGTCTTCACCAGCTGCCTCTGCTTGGAGGAAAATACTGGCTTCCCCTCTGCCCAAGTCTCATGATACAGAGATAAAGAGGTACAGCCTCTTAAAACAACTGATTTTAAGAGGAAATTGTATATCATTATTGTAAGTGGAAAACTAGTACCCTTTGCCAACATAAGAAGGTTTTGTAGATGGTTACTTTAAAGTTAATATGATGTTGTTAAATTCTGGATAGGTAATGTTGACGATCTGAAGGAGTTTATTGAAAAGGGAAGTTAGCTAGTGTTAGATGTTACAGACTTATCTGCCCCAATTGAGACTTTCTCCCTTAATATTAATAAGAAGGATTAAAGAAGGATTAAATATAAATAAGAAGGATGTGTACTACCAGGGACATATGTCCCATATTTTGGGAAATACTATATAAGTATTTCCCCAAATAGTCTAAGTTATTAGAGAACAGACTCACTCTTTTGCTTTAACTTCCTTAAATCACAAACCAAATAATTAGAGGTAAGAATAAATTTTCTTCTGAAAGTCTGTAGCACTTGACAGTACTTTCTCCCTTCTTGGAAGCCTCCACTTTTCTTTTTTTCACTTCTGTAACACTAATTATAAGGCCTCTGACTTACAATGTGTCTAATATTTTACCAAAACACTTTCACATTCACTATCTTGTAAAAACCGTCCTTAGGAATTATATATTCCAGATGGGAAATGTTGAGGTCAAGTAAGTTAACAAAAATTATTTGAAATGCTAGGAATAAAATCAATCTCATATCTGTAAATAAGTGTTTTCTAGACCTCTCCTCTTATTCATTGTTTCCTGTTTTACTCACTTGCAAAAAAAAAAAAAAGTACAGCCTCAAAACCTTAGGAAAAAGAAGGCATCATCGGAGAGACAAAGAAGGGGGAGAAAAGGCCTAATTAAGGACAAATTATAGACATTGGGGGTATGTACCCAACTAGGAGTGGAAGTTAAAATTGAGAACTGTTTCTTGCAGCAGTTTCTGGTCCAGCTACATGTTTCATAGATGAAACGGAAAACCAGAGTATTTCAATGATTTATGTTTATGATGCTTTAATATCAAATCAGATTTGGCTTTGATCAGTAGTGTAGCTAGAGTGGAATGATTAAGCAATTACTGTAGCTACAGCCCAGAAGCTTCACAGAATTATTACGGAGGAAGCAGAGTGATGCAAGTGAGAAAAGAAAACTGAACGGTGGTCAGGGAAGCGATGGAAGGGAAGGGAGGTGAGGAGAACGTCCTTGTGGGAAATATCCATCATCCTCAAACATAACTTATTTTCTGCTAACCCATGGGTTCCATGTCATGTCTTAGTTGTGACAAATACTTATATAGTTATGCTTGGCTATATGATTGAAGGTAGACTTTCAAAATTTGTGGGTAAATTAGATTTCTAAAATATATACATTTTCCCTGTTTTAATCTGAGGGAGTATATTTTCTTTTCTTCTCATCAGTGTGCTATCCTAGCTGTCTCTCTCCAGGTCCTTTCACTGTGAGTACGCTGACACCACTAGACCCAGCTTAAATAAAAAAGAGAAATTTCTCATAAGGAAGTATTTTTAAGATATCAAATACAGGAAGTTTCTTTGGGCCTTATTTAAAAAAAAGGGCACTAAAAAACTGTGAGGATTATTGCTGGTGCATGTTTGTTCTTTTTCTCTCTTCTGGTCATTCTTTTCTTCCACAGCAAATCAGCTTTCCGTCAACATCATGTACTTGAGTAAAGATGGCAACCTCACCGTGCTTAACTTTCCAGCATGCATGACTTTATTTTAAGAGAACAAAGTCTGAGCTACTGTCTTTGAATCCCAGTTCCAACTTCCCCAGGAGGGAAACCCTGATTGGCTTAGTCCGGTGACAACTCATGGTGCCATCAAGAGTGTGGGGGCAGAGTCACAAACAGTAATAATTGGGGCTAGAGGCTGGCTACCCTGGGTGAAGAGGGAAGCATCCTTAATCTAAATAAGGACTCAGGAACTGACTGCTGTTCTGTAAACTAACAATATGCCAGGGGAATTTCTATATTTAAGAGTGCACTTTGGTATGAATCCTTTTACTAAGAAAAATATTTTTAGTGAATTGCTAACTTTACCTCTATTTTAATTAAATATTTTTGTAAAGCATAATTATAATCAACATGTTGCATAATGTAATTATCCTCACCTCAAGAAGGCTATTAATTCCTAACTTACAGAGGTGAATATTGTTTGGGTTTTCATGTATGGAAGTTAAATTTACGTGATTATCTCAAGGAAAGGAAGGACCTGTTTCCAAAAACACATTTTTCTTTGGGACTATATGGAAGAATGAGAGGACTGATACAGAGACTAGGTCTTTAGTGTAGAGGAGGTTTTGGAAAATTTTTTGCCATATTCAACCAGACTTTGAAATGAATAGACCCGAAATATCTCGATGATTCAAAGTAAAAAAAAAAAAAAAAAAAATCAAACAAACAAAAAAACTCCCACATTGCTTGCTATCTGATTCATAGTCCTGCCTTTGCCTTATATTACCAGACCTGGGATAAATCAGCCTCTCTTCATAGCTACTTCCTTTCTTTAAGAAAAGCCTATATTCCCTATCTTGGAAAGAAACAAACTAACTGCAGGATTAATGGGGCTAGATCCTTTTCTTGGGCCTGTTTCCCCTTCCAAGGACTTTCTACATCTTTTTTATTTTTTATAAAGATTTTATTTGTTTATTTTTAGAGAGAGAGGAAGGGAGGGAGAAGGAGAGGCAGAGAAACATTGACAAGTAAAAGAAACATCAATTCGTTGCCTCTCACATGCCCTCAACTGGGGACCTGGCCTGCAACCCAGGCATGTGCCCTGACTGGGAACCAAACCGGCAACCTTCCATTTTGCAAGCCAGCATTCAATCCACTGAGCCACAAAAGCCAGGGCTGCTTTCTATATCTTTTTTTGCCCCCATATTTATGTTCCCCTTAAGATTTTTAAAAAATTAATTAACTTAAAAAATTGATTTTAGAAAGGGGGTACAGAGAGAGAGAGAGGAGCACTGATTTGTTGTTCCACTTATTTATGCATTCATCAGTTGATTCTTATAGGTGCTCTGACCAGTGATCTAACCTGCAACCTTGGGGATTGAGATGACGCTCTAACCAACTGAGCTACTTGGCCAGGGCCTAAGATTGGCATAGTTTTATTTTTTGGCATAGTTTTATTTTTTTTAACCCAAATTCAGGTCTTGGCATTTATCTCTATTACAACTCAACCCTAATCATGCCAACCCACACAGTTATGTGTAATGCAAGAAACTGACAAATTCTTCAAGATCGCAAATTAAATCCAACATATTTCTTATACCTCCAAGCTTGGTGACATTGGTGAATTGTCCCTACAATAACTATAATAGCCATTTAATAACTGTGCTAAGCGTTTAAAAAAACTTTTTCATCTAATCTTCAAAACAACTCTTCAAGGAAGATGTTATTATCCCCATTATACTGATGAGGAAATGGAAATTTAGAAAATCTCAATGACTTCTTCGGTGAAAGCTCTGATTCAAATCTGGGTTGGCCAGACTTTCAAGCTTAAGTTCTTCAACCCCTTGCCCTGGGTCTTCAACCCTGACTTTGCTTCAAAACCACCTAAGAACTTTCAAAAGAGACAGAAGCCAAGGCCCGTCTCACATTCTGTTACAGTTTTTTTGCAGGTGTGGGTCTGGGGAGAGTCAGTCAATGACCACTGCTGCCAGGCCCTACGACAGTGGAAGCACAGGATTTTGCTGCCTACCACTACATACTGCCCCATGATTTACAATTACCTGATAATTTTTATTTTTGAATATGGGCCATACAATCAGTTCTGAATCTAAATGTGTTATCATCCAACCCACATTTCTTGTTTCTCCATATTGTGTGAAAGAATGTTGTGAAAGACTCAGCCATTTTTTTTTTTTTTTTTTTTTTTTTGGTACTTACGTTATTATCAAAGAACAGGGCACACTTTCTGACATATTTGCCTTGGGATCAAATTTCTAGCTACCAGGGATCACACAAAGAGCTAAACAATTCTCTACAGAGTGAAAAGAGCTAAATATTCCAGGGCAGTATTATCTTAAAATCCTAAAATTTTAATGAGAGGAGAGGTCACTCTCTAGATGACACACACTAGCAAGTCATTTAATCTCTGCACAGGTATATGGACTTCTCAACTGTATAGGCCTCTGAGTAACATATTTCCCTTGTCCACCTGTCTTCCATCTCCAAATCTCCAACATAAAAAAAATTAAAAAAAGAATCCATTTCCCCACAGAAACTCTCAATATTCTGTACTTCCAAATGGCTTTTTCTGGTGGATAGGCAGTGGATAGTAATAGACACCATGCCTGGTTGAATAAATACATCAGTGCAAAATATGGAAACATCACTTAACTACAATGAATGTATTTGCACTTTCAGAGTTCTAAAAGGCTTTTTTTTTTCCACAGGAGAGAATGTTTTTATCTCCACAGTTAGGTGCTTTTTATTTTGACCCCGACATTAAAGCCGCATTCAGCACTTACCTTCTTTTGTGTGGGTCTGTGTTCTGGTGCGTACCACAGCAGCAGTTTTTGCCTGGAGAGAAGAGAACTCTCATGGCCGTTGCTGCTTGTAATTTCAGCTTTAATATTCTAAGAAGGTTTCAGATTTGCAATTTGAGTCACAGCTTACATTTCTAATTTTTTAAAAGAAATTACTAAAAAGGGATTCTGCAGCATATTTTGCTTGCAAGTCAGTTGCCATATGAATAGGGTTCCTGAACCCAATTCCATCATGGGAGGAAGCGTTCCCCTCATACCAACCAACAGTTCTTGCTCAGACACTGTCAAAGAATTCAACTCATTTCTAACTATCTACTTGGAGCATCAGATTGCACAGGTTAAGGGATCAGACTTACGAAGACTACCCATCACCTCCTTCCCCAGGATGCACGCACTTCGGATGCCAACCTCAAGCCCAGGCTTTTACTTATGCTTCTAACCAACAAACTATAGACTGGAGGTTCCAAAGACTCCTCCAATTTAGAATGCCAATCTCAAGTCCAAGTTGTTACCTGTACTTCTGACCAACAGGCTATAAATCAGAGGTTCCCACAACACCCTTCTTGGGTTTGAATAACTTGCTTGAATGTCTCACAGAACTCAGAGAAACATTTTACTTAATAGGTTATTGGTTTAGTATAAAAGGATATTAAAGGATACAGCCAGATGAAGAAATATCTAGGGCAAGGCCTGGAACAAACTAGCTTCTGTCCTTGTGAAGCTTGGAGCCCCGACAAGATGGCAATCATATGGAAACATTCTAGTTCCCCAATGTGGAAACTCTCCAAAAAAGGAAAAGCTGGCCTCCTGGGTGTTTATGGAGGCTTCATTACACAGTAATGACTGACTGGGTCATCGATCTTTGGCAATTGAACCTAATTTCCAGCCCCTTTCCCTTATCCGAAAATGGGGTAGGGTGGGGTGGATGGGACTCAAAGTTACAAATCCCTAATCATTTGGTTCTTTCTCCTGCCAACCAGATGCTACCCTTGGGTGAGGTCCAAAAGTCACCTCGTTAACAAAAGACACGTCAATCACTCTCAACGCTGTGTATGATGAACACCAATTATCTTATAAATCACAATATTGAATCATAAGAACGCAATTCCCCTATAATCTCTTCCTCTTATGAGAAAACAGGGCCCTAGTTCATTACTTACTTTAAAGAAGTTGGTATGAATTCAAGACGTTTCCTATCCTGCTATCATTTGCTCAAAGACCCTTTCTTTGCAATGGGTCTTATGTAAGAAGAAATGCAGTAAGTGCTTTGGTGAGGTTTATTTAAAGAAACCATTAAATACAAGCTAGATCTGAATGGCAGTATCACTTGTGTATGGCCATAAAGGCATCAGTTCTTTTAGACTGACAGAAAGAAGGCTAATAAGTGAAAAAGGCCCTACACTCTCAGTTCAAGCTTACATCTTTGACCTCACCTCTTACCACTGCCCCCTCACTCACTGTCCTTCAGCCACCGTGACCTCTTTCCTGGTCCTTGAACTTGCCAAGCACATCCCCTTCTGAGGGTGTTTGCCTCTTTGATAGTCCCTCTGCCTGAAACTCTTTTCCAAGATAGTCACAGGACTGGTTCATTCTCATTCTTGGGATCTCTGCTGAAATGTCAATTACTCCGGGAGGTCTTTCCTGGCAAGCCTAACTAAAATAGCACACTGCCTGCTCTCTTTCTACTCCTTCACTTTCCATTATTTCTTTTAGTGGCAATCATACACCCGCACGTTATACATTTAAGGCATTTTTGTCACTTTATCAGAATATTATTCGAGTATGCAAGAAGTAGGCAGTTAATGATTACATAGCATCCTTGGGGGCCTACAGCCTGGCACCTAGTAGGTACTCTGTAAATATTTGTTGAATGGATGAATGACGCTCTTTGGGATGGTGGAAGTTGTTTCTACTCATTCGCACAGGCCTTGTCAATTCTCAGGCAGCTGGGAGTCTCACCCCATCCTCACTGTTTTCTAGCTTGGGTGCTCAGGACTGCACTGGCGCAAAACGGCGCGGACGAACGCGTTGCCCGAAGCCTAGGTCTCGAGGCCGAGACTGGGGAAGTACAGGTTTACTGGACTTGGACCGTGGAAGCAAAGGCAGGAAGGAGACAACTGTGCGCGGGCGGGGAAAGTCTGTGCTGTGCTAGGCTGCGCGCAGGGGGCGCCTTCCTGGCCTGGCTGACTCATTCCCAGCCGCCTCCGCAGCGGGAGGCCGCACGCGGACGCCCATCTTGGGGAGGGCCATTCCCCTAGCCCCCGCTAGCTCAGCTTCTCCATCCGCTCCGGCCCAGCGGCCGTCCCGGGAATCTCCGCGCGCACCCGCCGGCTTCGGAGGAGGCCACTGTCCTGCGTGGCCCTCCCCGGTCGGCCCCGCGGCGCGCGCCAGGATACGCGCGGCCCGGGTGGAGCGGCGCACGCGCAGTCCGGGGGCGCGCGCCAGTTCCCCACTCCCGCCCTCTCCTGGCTCAGACTCGGCCTCGGTCCGCCGAGAATAGGCTGCCCGATGAAGGCCAACCGGTAGGCTAAGTCCAAGTGTCGCCTGCGGCTCTGAGGAAACGGGGTGGCCCGGGCGAGGGTGGAGACGACTGCCGTGCCGGGCTTCCTGGCTGCCTGAAGTAAGAGTGGTGGGGGCTGCAGGCAGTAGAGAAGAAGAGGAGCAGGAGGGGGCCACAGCGGCTGCAGCCAGCGGCCTCCCTGGGCGCTGACCCGCTGGGCCCGCGACCGGCTCGCTCGGGAGTTCGCGCCGCGCCTCGACCACTCGGCTCCTGGGCCCGGACTTGCGGCGCGCGTCTGGGAGACGAGCTGCTGCCGCCACTCAGGGGAAGGCCCGGTCCTCGCCGCCGAGGGATGTGAGTGGGAGCCGGAATCGCACGGGAGGGCCCCAGCCTGGCGGACGCTCGGAGCCGTACCCGCTCCCGTGGCTTGGAAGATCTTGGCCGGCCGGAGGCACCTGGTAGGAGCAGCCCCTGTGGGCTTGGGGGCGCGTCCTCGTCGCCCGATCCGTGCAGCTGGCAGTATGATTGCTGTCTAGTCTCTGGGTGGGGGACTGCAGTTGTCTCTCCACCACCCTCCCACATCCTGATCTCCGCGTTCCCCCTGTTCCTGGCAGTAAACTTGAGAGCAAGAAAATCTTCCTCTTTATGGGGAAACAACGGAGTGTTTTGGTGTTTTGCTGTTGATATTTGCATCCATGTGTGCCTGATATCCACCTCCACCCTTTGCTACTTACCCCTCTTTAAAATTTTCCAGACATCCAAGCAACCTAGAAAACAACATGCATTTCCCCTGGATTTCTGCGGTAGTAACTGCCTCTTCTCTTCTTTTTTAGGCTTCAGCAACAGGCAAGGGAACAAGATGTGAACTATTTTTCTTCTGCAGAAAAAGAGGCCCTTCCTCCCCTTCCCGCGAAGGTGGGTAAGCATCCTGGCTGCTGCCCTTTATCGCTGCAGTAAAGGTGAGGGTATCATGAGCTGTGAGTGCGAGCATAGGAAGGTTGGGAGCGTGTACGGACAGGCAGGGCTCATGGTTTCTTACTCCGCTGAAAAAGGCAGTGCTGAACTTTTAATGTTGGTCTGGGAGAGTATCTTGAGGAAGTATCTTGAGAATATCTTTATTGCTGCCCTTGGATCCATTGAGAAACATTCAGTGTTTCTTTCTCTGCTGATTATATAAGTAATAGGGCTTTGCAGAAAAAACATTGTCAGGTACCCTTTCTCTTCAAGCAGCCAGAGATTCCTAATCTTTCCAAGAGGAACATTTTCTAGTACTCAGAGGTACGAATTGAGAGAACACGTTAGCCGTTCTTGCTGGGGTTTCTGCTACCACACTGAATGCTTCCTGGATGGTTTTATCTGCCTAAGTTTGCTGTGTCGGTTGAATTTACCCAGTTTGCTTTCCAGTGATTATTAATCTGTCAGGAGAAACTCCTTTTCTCTGAATGAAAGCATACAAGCAGCTGAGGTGTGTCATACACAGTGGGGAGGAGAAATTTGGAGAAGGAAACCAGAAGTGGAACTGAGAGATGACAATTGCTTTTGGTTTCATAATAGGTTTATACAAGTGAGTTGTTGGGCTACTGCGAATATTCTGATATAACACCCAGCAGATCCGAAGATGAATAGTCAACCTTTGGCCCCCCTTTCCCCACCCCTTCACCTTTTACACTTAAAGTGGGAGAATGCTTTGTATATGCGCATAAGTGTTAGTGTGTAACAAACAGCTGCAAACTGGATGTGTCCAGCACTTGCCTTTATAGTACATGTATTACCTGCATAGGAAAGCTGTTGTACTTGCTGACTAGATTGGCACGTAATGCTTGTTTTTGCTCTAATCGAATGTCCTGTGTTTGGAGTTCATTATGTTGTAGGGACCATTTAAGGATCATGTACTGTTTTTTTTCTGGTGATTTGAGACAGGTATCTCAAGTATGGGAAGGGATATCTTTTCTCTGCTTTTACCTGGCTATTGCTGAAAGGTGGGGTGCTTTTGAAGCAGAATAGGAAACAGCACTGGCTTGGGAGTCAGATCTGGGTTGGAATCCTGGTCTTTGAGCCTCACCTTTCTTATGATTGTTGTGAAGATTGAATAAGATTATGCATGCAAAGTGGTAAATTGCTTGGCTGCTATAAAAGTCTTGGCTGCTATCATGGCTGGGCAGGCCAAGGAGATTCGGAGAAGGGCAGAATGACTCTGCATAAGGCGATCTGCCAGTGACCAGTGTTTCTTCCTCTTTCGTATAAGGAGAAAAAGGACTTTTAGGTCTTCAACTAGTTAAGGGGATTTTATAGCTTTTTTATGGAAAGGTTGTACTTACTGCTTTGACACCCCCACCCCCGTAAGCTGCCCCTACCAACTATTGTGCTGCCCTCTTGTGGCTAATTGTGCTAAGAACTTTCTTTTGCTCCTCCCACATTGCCTTTTTTTTTTCCCTCTTGTTTTAGACCCCTTCTCTTTGCTCCCAGTGCACAGTTTCCCAAATTGTGAGCTGAGGTGCCCCAAGGCCCCAGTGAACTCAGGCCTGAACTATTCATTTGAAGTAGTTCACAGTTTCAACATTAGATTGACACATTTCTTTCTACAATGCCATATCTTTGCAAAGCTGTGTCTTTAGAGGTTGCTCTGATAAAAAGCAAATACTACTTGAAAATCGATGATATAGGCAATGAGAGTGTGATGTCTGATGTCATTCCTAGGTTTGAGAAGATACTCAGTGCCCAACAAGCACTAAGTTGTAAGGACATTAACACTTAAATGGTTTGAACCTGCCTACTTAAGTGTTTCTTTTGCCTAGGGGTTCTGGAAAAGAATTACAAAGACTGAGGAGTCCCTGAATGGAGAAAGTTGGAGAACCTCTGCCTTAGCTTTTGATTGGCTTTTCTGATTTAAAAAAGAAATTATGTTTAATGGAAAACTATGTTCTTTTTAATGTTGGTCACTAATTGACCCTCCTCTCTACCAAAATTATTGATACAATTATTGATCAGCTAGTACCATCTGATCATGTTAGAGATAACAGAAGTATGGACAGGACATGATGAATGGGTTAATATAAGTGATAAATGAAAGAGGGAGTTTTAAAATGATGCCTCATTTAAATCCTATTTAACTGGGAGAGAAGGAAATTACAAAAGGATATGAAATAATGATTTTTTATGGGGACATGTTGAGTTTGAGGAGATGGTCAAAAATACTAGAAGACCAGTACTATGACTAGAATGACAAATGAGCGACAAGATTAGTTTTAAATGAAAGAACTGGGTGTGCTTTGGTTGTTTGATAGTTACTTTCCTGGTGTTAACCGCATGTTTTCGAATTGGTTGTGTACCCTTTGATGAACAATACCCTAGGTTAAAGGGCACAGATGCACAGAGTGCTAAGCACATGGGGAACATTCGTTAAATGCTATGTATTAAAAAGGAGCTTTAGTCAATCACCGAACAAATATTTATTCATGTCTACAGTGTTATAGGTATGTTGCTATGCCCAAAAGAGATGCAGAAAAATATAAAATAGGTCCCTTTCACTTGGGGAGATAAGTAATGAAAGTTACAGATATTTGAGGTCACTTAGAGTTGAAGTGAGCATAAAAGGCTCCAGAGAGGAGGCAAAATCAGATCTAGGTAGGATTTGATTTTGCTTCAGAGGAATGAACTTATATAGGAGGTAAACAAAGGCAGGATATGCATGATACATTCAAAGAACAGTACATAAAAAAATTTGACTGAAATGAAGGTTTGTATAGGAGAGTAGTAAGAAACCAGGTTGAAAATATATGTTAGACTTAGATTATGGATGCCTTTAAGAGGTGGGATGAGAAGAATGTACTTTACTCCATAGGTAACAGAGAGGCTTTAGCTGTCTCAATTTTTGCATTAAGAAAGAGATTGCTAAAAGTATTTTAGGAAAATCAGAGAGGCACCAGTGTTAGGCCTGAAGTAATGAGGATTTGCACTTAGTGGAAATAAGACTGGAGAGATGTCACATAAGACTTCACTATGGATTGGATAGGAAAGGAGGATAGGGCAGGGGTGGGGTAGAGAAGAGTAATCAAAGATGACTTTGAGGTTTTGATCATCAGTGACAGAGGAAATGAAGTGTTGCAACTCCAAGATATCTGAGAACATCTGGGCCACAATGTATACATTTTCTGCATTACAAATAGGAGACCCAGAGAGATTTAAAAATGTGTCTAAAGTTACTCAGCTAGTTAGTGACAAAGAAAGAACTAGAATTTTATTAATGGCAGTATTGACAGAGATAGGTATGAAGGTTGAGGAGATACAGATATAAGCTGGACTTATATTTTGGATATGTTGAGTTGGAGGTGACAGTGGGATAGTCAAGTGAAAAACAGATAGCCAGACAGTGGGACACATCACTTGGTGGAGAAATTTAAGGCTTGGATTATGGTGCTCAGAGTAAAGAGCAGTAGACCTGAGATTGAGCTTTGGGAAATGCTTGTAATTAGAGAGTGGGTGAAAAGAATTGACAGAGGAGATGAAGAAGGGTCAGTTAGCATGAGGAGCTAGTGGATGGGTAGGTTAAGAAGATGAGAATGATTAACATGTTGATCATTGTTGATCACTGCCAACAAACAAGAAGAAGCAGAACTTAAAAAAGGTCTTAAGCCCGGCTGGTGTGGCTCAGTGGATTGAGCGCGGGCTGGGAACCAGAGGGTCCCGGTTCGATTCCCAGTTGGGGCACATGCCTGGGTTGCGGGCCAGGTCCCCGGTGAGAGCCATGTGAGAGGCAACCATACATTGTTCTTTCTCCCTCCCTTCTCCTCTCTCTGAAAATAAATAAATAAAATCTTTTAAAAAAATAAATAAATAAATAAAGGTCTTAAAAATGTGTACCAGTGTTTTACCTGGTATTAAATCTAGAAAAGAAGCTGAAAGAAGAAAATTGCTTATAGTGTCCTCATGCAGAAATGACTGCTGTTAATATTTTGTTCTTTCTAGTATGATAGATGATCTTTGGATTTGACAGTTGGCTGAACAGTGGAGAGGTCTATCCAAGGCTCTTATCATGGAGATTAATGATGAGAATTTTGGGTGTAATAAAGACTGGGAGCTATTTTTGAGAGCATTCATCATTCTTCTGTGTCATTTCATTTTGCACTACACAGGTACTGCTGTTCCTTGTGGACATTAGCCTTGCATTTGTATTATTTGAATAAGTAGACATCCAGTGATCTAGTGGGTTAGACAAGTGGTCTCTTGTGGAGAATCCCAGCCAGCAGGATTCGAATGCCATGGTTGCGTGTAAATAATTTTACACGTAATTTTACAATGGACTAGAAATTCCGGGACCACGCATTCCCTTCATTATCATCTTGGAGAGGCCTCAAACCGTGTGTCAACCGGCCTTTTATTGCCGGTTCTTGGGCATTTTACATATGAATGGTCTTCATTAACTATGCATGAACTGTAGATATACATTAGGTGGTAGACGCCCAAGATAGTGCATCAAGAGGATAGATATGCAAATAGAAAGACAATAGGCTTGGGCTGAACTTGGGTCTGAGGAAGCTAGGCATTCATTAGCATAAGTCCTTTTGACCCGGGGAGAGAGATTTTTAGCAAGAACAAGGTTTTATTTTAAATCTAAGGAACATGCTAGCCTGATTTCCCCACAGGAAATTCTGCTTCCACGAACATGGGTCCGTGCATGCCGGCTTATGTTCCCCGAGAGACTTTGCTCCTTGACACACATGAAAACACAGAGCTGCAATTCCCCACTGTGGGTATATGAATTTCCCTTAGTCTCTGGGTACTATTCTACTGGTAAAATCTGAATAAAGTGATAACATAAATTTCTAAAAGGAAGGAGCAATTCTTGGTAGATAACTTAAACCTGAAGTTAGCGTGATAAAGAGTGTTCAGGATTGGAGAATTGGAAAGGGGAAAGGAAAGCATTATCTGTTTTTGAAGCCTGCACAGCATAGCTACCAGAGATAAACTAGGTTGGGATAGTCTATGGAGTATTTGTTTTGCTTGAATGCTTGTTTTAATTTTCCCAAGGACATCCTTCATCCTGTATTTTTGATATCAGTCCTTGGGAATAGGGTATTCATTATTGCTTACTAAATGATTTTAGTTTAATAATTCTGATTATGAAATATAGTGTCACTAGGTAGTATTTTTGTAATATGAAAGGTACTGTGATGTGAGGAAGTATACTGCTTTGGAAACAGGATCAGGGACTGACTCTGCTGTCAACAGGGTGTGTGATTTTGAGCCAGTCATATAATTATTGAGCCTTATATTTTCCATATTTAGAAAATAAGGAATGGACTAAATCTTTTTAAAAAACTTTATTTTAGAAGGGTGGACTCATGTGGTAAAATGTGTCTAAAGTTCATAATAATGTCTTCTGGTGTTACCTCTGTATTTCTAAATTACAATCTACCATCAATATCCCTCACCTGTACTCTGCCCCTTTCCGCTTTGCAATGAATGAACTGTTCAGTGTCACATCCAAGGCTTCTCCATCTACTTTTGTAAGGAATCCATCCCTTTTGTATTTAAAGATTTTGCAATTGTATTTCTTCTTTTTATTTTCTATTTTTGTCTCTACAAGATCATTTTCATCAGTATGTAGTCTGGTTGCTATTGCTACATGACATAACTACCCTAAAACTTGTTGATGTAAAATACCTACTTTATTAGATTCACAGATACAAATATTATGAGTCAATAATTCAAATAGGGATTGAATAGGGATAGTGATGGCTTGTTTCTACTTCATAATGTCTAGGACCTCAGTTGGGAAGACTTGTTGGCTGGGGATAACCTGAAGGTGGATTATCCCCTCCTGAGTGGAATCATCCGGAGGTGTCTTTACTCATATGACTGGTAGTTAATGCTGGCAGTTGACCAAGATCTCAGCTGGGGCTGTTAACTAGAGCAAGTGCATGTGGCCTGGATTTCCTTACAATATGGGGGCCTCATGATGGTTGACTTTCTTACATGGTGAGTTAGAGTTTAAAAGCCAGTGTTTTGGTAAACATGGCGGTAGGGGTGATGCTGAGGATTAGACTCCATTTATTAATAGGGGGCTGGCAAGGTCACATTGTAGAAGAAAACATGGGAAGGGAGATGATAATTGTAAAATATTTTATTAATTTGAATGAGTGGGAGAAACATCAATTCGTTGTTCCACTTATTTATGCATTCATTGGTTCATTCTTTTTCATAAATTTATTTTTTATTGTATTTTTTCCATTATCATTTAGTTCCTTTATACTCGCCCCCAGCCCCAGTAATCACCACACTGTTATCCATGTCCATGAGTCTTTTTTCCTTTTTTTCAATCCCTCCACCCTCTAACCTCCCTCCCCCACCCACCTTAGTTGTCATCCTGCTCTCTATGAGTCTGTCTCTGTTTTGCTTGTTAGTTCAATTTGTTCATTAAATTCCACATATGAGTGAAATCATATGGTATTTGTCTTTCTCTGAGTGGTTTATTTCACTTAGCATAATGTTCTCCAGGTTCATTCGTACAGTCTCAGATGGTAAAATTTTCTTCTTTTTTACAACTGAGTAGTATTCCATTGTGTAAATGTTCCATTGTTGTTTCATCCACTCACCTACTGATGGATACTTGGGCTGCTTCCATATCTTGGTGATTATAGATAACACTTCAATGAACATAGGGGTGCTTATGTGATGAAGACACCGGCCGCAGTGTCTGTGGTGTCATGGCTAAGACATGAGATAAATTCACATGGACTACCGAGTCCTGTGGGGGAAAAGGGAAGGCATGGCCACTCTCTCAAGGGAGGAGTGCCTTGGAGCACCTCGGCCACTCTCTCAAGAGGAGAGTGTGCCGACCCTTGCCTTGACAAGCTTTTATTGCTTTTCTGAGTACATTACATGGAGGATGGTTCTCATTTACTATGCACAGGTTCGCTGTAGGTGATTACATTTTACAGGTAACAAAGGAAAGGATGTTGCTAATTACTACAAAGAGAAGGATGTTACAGATCCAGGGGAAAAGTGGTTGAACTGGTCACACTCCATACTTGGGAGGTTTAGTGCAGACTTTAGGAAGTTACTGTAGAGATACGCAGTAAATGTTTGCTGCCTCAATCCAGGGTGAGGGAGTTTTAGCAAAAGCAAGTCTCATAGCAGCCTAGGTACAATGCAGGCCTGATTCCCCACGGGAGAACCCATCCATGGGTGTGGGCCTCGTGTCGCTCTCCACTGTCCGAGTGGGAGCTGGGCCCACGACACGCAGAGCAGTCTCACATACTTATGTTCTTCCAGATTAGTGTTTTGGGTTCCTTCAGATATATTCTCAGAAGTGGGATCAGTGAGTCAAAAGGCAGATCTGTTTTTAATGATTTTTAAAAAAATATATTTTATTGATTATGCTATTACAGTTGTCCCATTTTCCCTACTTTATTCCTCTCTGCCTTGCACACCCCCTCCCACTGGGGCATTCTACCCCACTTTAGTTCATGTCCATGGGTCGTAAATGTAAGTTCTTTGGCTTCTACATTTCTTATACTATTCTTAACCTCCCCCTGTCTATTTTCTACCTATCATTTATGCTACTTATTCTCTGTACCTTTTCCCCCTCTTTCCCTCTCCCACTCCCCCACTGATAACCCTCCATGTGGTCTCCATTTCTGTGATTCTGTTCCTGTTCTAGTTGTTTGCTTAGTTTGAATTTTTTTTTTAAGGTTTGGTTGTTAATAGCTGTGAGCTTGTTGTCATTTTACTGTTCATAGTTTTGATCTTTTTCTTAGATAAGTCCCTTTAACATCTCATATAATAAGGGCTGGGTGATGATGAGCTCCTTTAACTTGACCTTATCTGGAAGCACTTTATCTGCCCTTCTATTATAAATGATAGCTTTGCTGGATAGAGTAATCTTGGATGTAGGTCCTTGCCTTTCATGACTTCAAATACTTCTTTCCAGCCCCTTCTTGCCTGCAAGGTTTCTTTTTTTTTAATGATAAAATTTATTTTTTAATTCAAGTGGGTAGGATTAACAATATATAGGTTACATATGAAATATCGTTAAGTGTATCATACTATGTAGATTTTTATTAAGTTTGAATGTATTTCTACTTTTTGCATATATGTATGTATATATTTACATTTTTACCTTTGCATAATATCCCACAAGTTTACTTTATTTATTTATTTTTTAATTACTTTATTGTTCTTCAATTACAGTTGTATGCATTTTCTCCCCTCCCCTCCCTACCACCCCACCCAAACCCACCTCCCTCCCTTGCTTCCACCCTTCCCCTTGGTTTTATCCATGTGTCTTTTATAGTAGTTCCTGAAAACCCTTCTCCCCCACAATCCCCTCCCCCTCCCCTCTGGCTATTGTTAGATTGTTCTTAATTTCAGTGTCTCTAGTTATATTTTGCTTGCTTTTTTCTTGATTATGTTCCAGTTAAAGGTGAGATCATATGGTATTTGTCCCTCACTGCCTGGCTTATTTCGCTTACCATAATGCTCTCCAGTTCCATCCATGCTGTCGCAAAGGGTATAAGCTCCTTCTTTCTCTCTGCTGCGTAGAATTCCGTTTTGTAAATGTACCATAGTTTCTTGATCCACTCATTTGCAGATGGGCACAGAAACTTGCAAGGTTTCTTTTGAGAAATCAGCTGATAGTCTTAAGGGAATTCCTTTGTAGGTAGCTCTTTCCTTTTCTCTTGCTGCTTTTAAGATTCTCTCCTTATCTTTAATCTTGGCTAATGTAATTATGATGTGCCTTGGTGTGTTCCTCCTTGGGTCCAACTTCTTTGGGACTCTCTGTGCTTCCTGGTCTTCCTGAAAGTCTATTTCCTTTGCCAGATTGGGGAAGTGCTCCTTCATTGTTTTTTCAAATAAGTTTTCAATGTCTTGGTCTTCCTCTTCTCCTTCTTGCACCCCTATGATTTGGATGTTGGAACATTGAGAGTCGTCCCAGAGGTTCTGAAGCCTCTCCTCATTTTTTTTTAAATTCTTGTTTCTTCATTCTGTTCTGGTTGAATGTTTCCTTCTTCCTTCTGCTCCAGACCATTGATTTGAGCCCTGGTTTTCTTCCCTTTACTGTTGGTTCCCTGCAGATTTTTCTTTATTTCACATAATGCAACCTTCATTGCTGCCTGGGTCTTTTTTAGGCTGTTGAAGTACCCAGTGAGTTCCTTGAGCATCCTGATTACCAGTGCTTTGAACTGTGTATCTGATAGGTTGGCTATCTCTTCATTGCTTAGTTGTATTTTTTCTGGAGCTTTGACCTGTTCTTTCATTTAGGCCTTTTTTTTTTTTTTTTGGTCTGGGTACACCTGTTGCGTAGTAAGGGGCAGAGCCTTAGGTGTTTACCAGGGCGGGGTAACCTGCATTGTTGGGTTGTGACGCTGTCTGTGGGGAAGGGGTCTGAGAGGCAACAATGGTGCTTGCTCCGCTCGCAGCCCACTTTCAGTCATTTCCCCCACTACCCACAAGCAAATTGGGCCCTTCTAGTACTGATTCCCAGGTGGGTGCGCTTGTGTTCATTCTAGGACCCTGTGGGTCTCTCCAATGAACTCTCCTGTGAAGCTGGGAGTTCCTCCTGCTGCCACAACCTTCACAGGTGTTTTCAGTCAGAGGCTTTGAGTCTTTATTTCCTGGTACTGGAACCCTGGGTTGCGTGGTCTATCTCGCTCCCTAGTTGTTTCTCCTGGTTTATCTGTGTGCAATTGTGGGATCGCCTATCCACAAGCCGCTGCCTCGCCGGGTCCGCCAGCCGCCACGGTCTTCCAGCTGCTGCCTTGCCGTGAGTCCTTTCTGCCTGGCTGTCCGTCTTCCCCCCACCTACTGGTCTGGATGAGTTTTTTCTTTAACTCCTTGGTTGTCAGACTTCCTTACAGTTGGATTTTCTGTCCGTTTTGGTTGTTTTTTGTTTTTGAATTTGTCGTTGTCCTTTTGATTGTGCGAGGAGGCACAGTGTGTCTGCCTGTGCCTCCATCTTGGCTGGAAGTCTGTTTTTAATGTTTTGAGGTATCTCCACCCTGCTTTCCACAGTGGCTGCACAAATCTGCATTCCCACCAGTAGTGCAAAAGGGTTCCCCTTCCTCCACATCCTTGCCAGCACTTATTTGTTGATTTATTGATGACAGCCATTCTGATCTGTGTGACTCGATATCTCATTGTGGTTTTAATTTGTGTTTCTCTCATGATTAGTAAGGTTGAGCATCTTTTCATGTCTGTTGGCCATCCTCTTTGGAGAACTGTTTATTCAGGTCCTTTGCCAGTTTTTTTAAATTGGGTTGTTTGTTTTTTAGTGTTGAGTTTTGTAAGTTCTTTATACATTTTGGATATTAACTCCTTAATAAGTGTATCACTGAAATGTATTCTCCCATTCTGTGGGTTGTCTTTTTATTTTGTTGATGTTTTCTTTTGCTGTGCAAAAACTCTTTAGTTTGATGTACTGTATTTTGCTGTGTATAATGTGCACTTTTTTGCCCAAGTTTTTGAGGGCAAAATAGGGCTGTGCATTATACATGAGTATAATTATTACATACCATGGGTGTAATAATGGGTATAATAATCCTGTGTATAATGAATACAAAAATGTGGGTGTGCATTATATATAGGAGTGCATTATACATGGCAAAATATGGAATATCATTAGAATCATGATAGGAATTGCATTGAATCTATAGATTGCTTTGGGTAGTATGGACATTTTTATGATGTTAATTCTTTCTATCTGTGAACACGGTGTGTGCTTCCACTTATTTATATCTTCTTGAATTTCTTTATTCAGTGTCTTATAATTTTCTGGGTACAGGTCTTTTGCATCACAGGTTAGGTTTATTCCTAGGTGTTTTATTCTTTTTGAAACAATTGTGAATGGGATTGTTTTCTTAGTTTCCCCTTGTTCATTATTGGCATATAAAGATGCACTTGACTCTGGATATTAATTTTGTATCCTGGTTGATTTTTTTATGTATGTTCCCTGCCAGGGGCTCGAACCCACAACCTTGCTTTATCGAGATAATAGTCTAACCAACTGAGCAACCTGGCGAGGGTCCTAGAGATATTGTTATGGCCATCTTTGGACAATACTATTGCCATAGTTTACCCTCTTGCCACACTTCACATCCCTCCTACACCCAAATTACATGCAAAAGACACCAACCTCCTCCTCAGAGACCTCTAAATTCACAACCCATTGTGACAGCTGAGAATCCAGTACGTCATCATCTAAATCAGGTCCAGATACAGATCAGGATCCTGGGGTATGATTTCTTGAGAATGATTGTTCTTTATCTGAAGATCTATGAAGAGACAAGTAATGTTCCCACATAATTAACATACAGTATTGGAAAGGCACATGTAAACCACAGTAGTCATTCCTGTACAAACAGAGAGATTAGGGAGGCACATGATAGTCTATAGCAATTCTAAAACCTGGCTAGGTACATGTAAAATACCTGGCTAGATATTTTCTTGATTGGCGCTCAGTCTTATTACCTAGTTATTCTTAGTGGGCCCTGGCTGCTTCTTTTGGTCTTTGGTTTCACCTTCTGAATTATCCCATTTTTTTTTCTCTAGAAGAATTTATTTTTGTTTGCAACTGAGTAATCTTCTGAGCTTGCTTCCTGCCTATAGTGTGGTTTAAGGTCCAAAGACCTCCTTTTATTTAGTAAAAATATAATTTTGTCTCAATTGACTCTATGAGACAAAACCATACCCACAAATCTCTTATAGCAATTTTTTTCCTACCTTAGGCTCCCTGTGAGGCTGCCATAGGACAAAACTCTTAAGATCCTAAATTACTCTTGTGTCTGAAAGGATCTATAAGGTACTGACTTAGATCTTGCTAAGGTTTTACCAATGGATCTCACAGTCCCAGTCTAGATTAATCTTTGCCCTGAGACTCTTTCTTACTTCAAGAACACTTTGCTGACTGAAAAGACTGTTTTGAGCCCTTTACATTTCCTTGAAATTCTACTCAAAAAGTGAATAGCTCATTCTTTAGTTCATCTCTCTTTGTTCTCTCAATTATTAAGGTAGCTAGAAGAAGTTACCTGTTTCTTCAACATTCTACATAGAATCTTCTTAATTCCTTAAGTACAGTTGACCCTCGAACAACATTGATTTGAACTGCATGGGTCCACTTTTATGTAGAGTTTTTCAATAAATATATTGGAAAAGTTTTTGGAGATTTGTGATAATTTGAAAAACTTGCAGATAAACTGTGTAGCTTAGAAATATATATAAAATTAAGAAAAAGGTATGCCATGAATGCATAAATATATGTAGATACTAATCTGTTTTATCATTTTATGATAGTAACATAAAATATATACAACTCTATTATAGAAAGTTAAAATTTATCAAAACTCAGGCACACAAACACAGACTGTACATGGCAACATTCGCTGTTGAGATAAATGTAAATAAAATAAAGATGCAAAAGTTAACTGTAGTACATACTGTACTGCTATAATAATTTCATACCTACCTTCTGTTGCTACTGTGGTGAGCTTGAGTGTTACGAGTATCTGCTTAAAACACTGTGTGACCTTAATTATCTCCACGTGAGGAATTTGTTTCCCATCAGTTGCATATTGCAGTCAGAGTGATCTCTTGTGGCTCTTGTGTATCTTTCATTGTTTACTGCAATACTGTGAACCTTGAATACCACTGTGCGGCCCATACAGAGTGCCACGTTGCAGATGCTCTTCACAAGAAGTTGAATTGCTTTATATGTAGTGCAAATTGAAGTGTGTAGCTGCAATTGCCTACCATTTCAAGGTAAATGAATCTAGCATAAGGACCACTGTAAAAAAAGAAAAATTTTGTGAAGCTGTTGCCGCAGCTACACCAGCAGGTACAAAACTTTGTACTTTTTGCTAAATATACTTTTATCTCATATTGAAAATTCACCTATCATGTGGGTGCAGGATTGCTATAAAAAGGCATAACTATGGACTATAATATAATTCCACAAAACGCAAAGTGATTGTATGACAACTTAAAGCAAAAGGAAGGTATAAGAGAATTTAAGGCCAGCATAAGGACGGTTTGATAATTTTATAAAGAAATTTGGCATAAAAAATGTCAAGATAACAGGAGAAACAGCTTTCACTGAACAAGAAGTAGCAGATGAGTTCCCAGATATCATTAAGAAAATTATTAAGGAGAAGAGAATGTGTTTGCCTGAACGGGTTTTTAATGCAGACAAAAGTGCCATATTTGGGAAAATGCCACAAAGGACATGTATTAGTGAAGAAATGAGCATCAGGATTTCAGGCAACAATAGGGTTACTCTACTGTTTTGTGCAAGTGCAGTTGGGTATATGATCAGGACTGCCCCTCTGTATAAAGCTGCTAAACCCAGAGTCTTGAAGAGAAAAGATAAACACCAGCTGCTAGTCTTTTGGTTGTACAGGGAAGCCTGGACAATGAGAATGCTTTTTCTGGATTGGCTTTTTTCATGCTTTGTTCCTGAAGTCAGGAAGTATTGTACTTTGCCAGTGAGAGACTGGCCTTTAGTTCTTTCGCTAGTGGACAATGTTGTTGGCCACCCAGAATCCCTTGAGTTCAACACCAAAGATATCAAAATGGTCTGCTTGCCCCAAAACACATTGTTCTAATTCAGTCTCTTGGTCAGGGAGTCATAACGACCTGGAAATGATTGTCAACACTGTAGAAGAGAGCCCTGATAGAGAGAACATCATGAAAGTTTGGAAGGATTATACGCCATTGAAGATGCCATCGTTGTTAAAGAAAAATCTGTGAAAGTCATCAAGCCTGAATAAGTTCCTGGAGAAACTGTCCAGATGTTGGGTGTGAATTCACAGGATTTATGACAGAGCCAATCAAGGAAATCATGAGATTGTGAATATGACAAAAAAGGGGGGTGGTGAAAACTTTCAAGATATGAATCCTGGAAAAATTCAAGAGCTGATAGGCACCACACCAGAGAAATTAATAGAAGACGACTTAATGAAGAGCAGAGCTTCAGAACCTGTGTCATACTTGAGGAAAAAGATGTAGAAGAAGCAGAGCCAGAAAACAGACATTAGGCAGTCTGACAGAAGGGTTCTGAACTGCTTATCCAGGACTGCTTTTGACTTCTTTTATGACATGAACCTTCCTAGGATACTGACACTGGAAGTAAAGTAGATGGTGGAAGAAGCGTTGGTACTACGTAGAAACATATTTAGAGAAATGAAAAAGCAAAAAAAGTTAGATGAATTACGATGTATTTCTGTAAAGTTACATCAGTGGAGCCTCTCCTGTTTCTCTTTCCATATATTCTGCCTCTGCCACCCCTGAGATCACAAGACCAGTGCCCCCTCTTTCTCCTTCTCTCCAGCCTGCTCTATGTGAAGACAAGGATGAAGACCTTGATGATGATCCACTGCCACTTAATGAATAGTAAATAATCAGATGACATAAACTTACTGTATTGATAAATGTATTTTATCATTACAGTACTGTAAAGGTATTTTCCTTATAATTTCCTTAACATTTTCTTAAGAATGAAATATATAAAACTTACACAATGTATGTGTTAATTGATGATGTTATTGGTGAAGCTTCTGGTCAACAGTAATCTATTCATAGTTAAGTTTTGGGGGAGTCCAAAGTGATATGCAGATTTTTGACTGCACAGGAATCAGCACCCTTAACTCCTGTGTTGTTCAAGAGTCTACTATATATATTTTATTTTCTATGATACTGTAGGTGATAGTTTTGCCAAACTTTTCATTACTATATAACAAGGATCTCTAATTCAGCCTTCGGTAGTATTTTCCTCACTTTCCTTTAAGCTGTCTCTGACAGCCTCCTTGAGGCTTATTAGGCTTCAATTAAATCTCTTTAATGCCTTTTATATTTGTGAAGTCAAACCTCAGATGGGTCCTCATCTGTTCCTTGCTGTACTAGAATAGTCCCCTAACCCAGAGGTTCTTCTCAGAATTGCCTGGAGGGTTGCTTGTAACACAAATCGCTGGGCCCCATTCTCAGAATTTGTTTCAATTGGTCTGGAGTGGGACCTGAGAATTTGCATTACTAACAAGTTCCCAGGTGATGGCTGATGATGTTAATTGGAGGATCAGACTGTGAGAATCACTGATGTGAACCAGGGTTGCCAAAGTTTTTAGTAAGGACCAGACTGCAAATATTTTAGGCTTTGCTGGCAAGATTATCCCTATTGCAACTATTCAACTCTGCCTTTGTGATGCAAAAGTAACCAAGGACAATACAAAAATGAAAAAATTTACAAAGGTTTATTTACATACTGGCAACCGGCTGAATTTGACCTGTGAGCATTACCGTATTTTGTTATGTATAATGCACGCATTTTTGCTCAAATTTTTAAGGGAAAATAAGCATGAGCATTATATATGGGTATAATGATTGCATACCATGGATATAATAATCCCATGTATAATGTGCACAGAACATGGGTGTACACTATACACAAGAGTGCATTATACATGGCAAAATACAGTAGTTTGTCAATTCCTAATTTAATACTATTAATTGACATATTCTCTTCTAGCTACTGATACATTTTCCACTTCCCTTTAGAGTAAAGCTCTTTGAAAGGATTGTCTGTATTTTTCTGTTTTCATTTTCTCAAAAATTTTATCTACTCTGAACAGGTGACGTTTAAAATGTTTTAGAATTCATAACGTATTAAAGCCCAGATCAGTGTGACTCAGTTGGTTGAGTATCATCCTGCAGAGCAAGAGGTCACCAGTTTGATTCCCGGTCAGGGCACATGCCTGGGTTGTGGGCCAGTCCCCAGTTGGAAGCGCATGCAAGAGGTGATTGATCAATGTTTTTTGTCATACATCAATGTTTCTCTCCCTCCCTTCCTCCCCCCTCTCTAAAAATAAATAAGTAAAGTTTTAAAAAAATATTAAATATATCTGTACATAGGTCAGTTTGCATGTGTAGGACCATAACTCTACATTGAGGAATTGCTGATTCAAAAGTGGTATGTGTTATTAATTTCAGTAAATATTGTCAAATTGATCTCCATAGAAATGCCAGCTTATATTTTTCTACACTTATTTTCAGATGGTTTGTTATTTGTCAATTTGAGATATGAAAAATGGAATCTCATAATTTTAATTTGCTTTGAATTTTTCTTTTCTGGCAACTGTTCACTCATATCCTGGCCCATTTTCTGCCTGATTGTTGACCTTTTACTATGATTTGTGGGAGTGAAGCTAGAAAAGTCGGTGTTTGTGCTGCTTGTCACTACCAGAACCAATAAGTAGAGACAAGGATTGAATCTTTATGGGCATTTTATTCAGATGCTGGTGATCAGAGAAGATGGCTGATTATGTGCTGCGGATTTCGTCCAGCAAAATCCGTGGTGACTGTGACCGAACGCGTGAATAAATCTCACACAGAGACACGCTTGGAAGAGGAGATCCGGGGCCATGCAGCTTCCCTGTTATCATCTGGGAGAGAGCCCTGAGCCTTGGGTCCAGGGGTATTTATTGAGGATTTGGGACATGGAGCATCAGGTTGTAAATTCAGGTCCGGTGGCAGATAGGACCGGGGCGGTACATTAAACAGGAGACAAGTAAATTGAAGGCAAGCTAGCTAGGTCTGTTTACTTTAGGACCATAAACATTGTGGCAGGGAGGATTCTCAGACATCCATTAACATAAGTCCCTTGGATTCTGGGAGGGAGAGACTCAGCAAGGCAATAAATTTTTAAGAAACATGTTAGCCAAATTTCTCTGTAAAGAATTCTTTTTTCCACGGACATGAATCATGCTTGCCAACTTGGGGGTAATTTTTTTTCCACGCGGAGCTTTGCTCGTACGCGTGAATCCCAGAGCTACGCTTCTTCGTTCGTGTGAAAAGAATTGTACTACAATTATGTACCCTCATAAACTGTCTTAACAGCTCGTCTCAAGCCGACCATTTTTTAGGGAGAATGAAAGGGTAGGTAAGGAGTTGGGAAAAAAGTTGGCAAAGAATTGTAGTCCAGCAGTAGTTTTCCTAGTATTTCTTTATCTGCTGGTCAGCAATTCTTTATCTCCATTTCCCACATTCCCTCCCTGGAACACAATGGCTTATATACCATCTCCATCTCTTGCAGACCCCCTTGGGCACAAAGGTTGAATTGCTTGTTGATGTCCTGGAGTAGTGTAAGTCAAGGGTCCCCAACCTTTTAGGCACCAGGGACTGATTTAGGTTTCATGGAAGACAGTACACATTTTTTTCCATGGATGGGGTGGGAAGGAGACAGGAGGCAGAGTTCAGGTGGTAATGGGAGCAGAAGTTTCGCTCTGGCTTGCAGCTCACCTCTTGCTGTGTGGCCCAGTTCCTAACAGGCCATGGCCTGGGGCTGGGAATCCCTGATGTAGGTCATGCATTCTGACATCTTCCGCATGTATTAATCACTTAAGCGTATCAACTGAAGATAAAATCTTTCACTCTTGAGTTCCCCTATCAGGAGCTCTTTCTAGAGTAAGAAAAATAGTTCTGTGTGAAATGAATTGTAAATATTTTACCCAGGTTGTCTTTTTATCTTTTTGATTCTGCTTATAGTGCAATTTTTTTTGTCATGCATATATTTTTAGTTTTTATGCTGTTCTTTTTGTTAGTCATTCCTTTTACTACTTAAAAAAAGTCCTTAGTTCCCCACTTAACTCTGAAATTATATTTTGAAACTCTCCCATGTTTTCTTGATTTATCTGGAATTTATATTGGTGCAAGATATAAGAAGGGACCCAACTTTTTACCCTTGATGGTTTTTTCATTGTTCCAACATTGTGTGTTGAATAACCCATCTTTTCTCTACTGCTGTGAACTTTAAATTATATATGTAGTTGGGTCTATTTCTGGACTCTGTTGGCTGCTATGAACCATGCTGTGATTTCTAAGTCAGGGATTATTTCTATATTGGTCATTTAAAAATTACATTCATCACCCTGTCTGGTGTGGCTTACTTGGTTGGAATGTCATCCCATAGGCTGAAAGAGGTTGCGGGTTCTAGTCCCAGTCAGGGCACGTGCCTGGGTTGCAGGCTAGGTCCCCAGTTAGGGGCGTGTGAAAGGCAGCCAGTCGATGCTTCTCTCTTACATTGATGTTTCTTTCCCTTTTTCTGTCCCTGCCTTCCCCTCGCTAAGCATGTCTATGGGTAAGGATTTAAAAACTATATATAAAAATTACATTCATCAATGAAAGGGGCAAAAAGAGTCGCAAGTGCTTCTTCTGATTGACCAACCTTGCTTAACAAGTTTAAATACCTTTCTGGATGTTTGTGTATAGTGACAAATTCAAATACAGCTTGAAATGATTAGGATCATCTTGTAGGGTCATCATTTAGTCAGTCATTCATTAGTGTATTTTGCCGTGTGTAAGGCACACTTTTTGCCCAAATTTTTGAGGGAAAAATAAGGATGTGCATTATGTGTGGTTATAATAATCCCGTGTATAATGCAAAGATGAGGGTGTACATTATACACAGCAAAATACGGTATTTAGCTCATCATTCAGTAACTCAAGCCACTCACTTAGTGGGTCATTCAGTTGGTCAATTAGTCACTTACCTCCTACACACTCAAGCAATCAATCACTTCTTAAAAATAAATAAATCAATTAAAAAATGGGCAAAAGACATGAACAGATACTTCTCAAAAGAGGACATACAGAGGGCCCAAAGACATATGAAAAGATGCTCAACATCATTAGCCATCAGAGAGATGCAAATTAAAACCACATTGAGATACCACCTCACACCAGTCAGAATGGCCATCATCAACAAAGCAACAGATAACTGTTGGAGGGGATGTGGAGAAAAGGGAACCCTACTGCACTGTTGGTGGGAATGCAGACTGGTGCAGCCACTGTGGAAAACAGTAT
>PVJI01016097.1:0-39148 GCA_004026765.1 Micronycteris hirsuta
ATGGACTAGGTAACCTTCTCACTCTAAGAGTTCAGCAACTGAGTTTCCTTTTTTAAGAGAAGTTTTTAACATGTATTTTTATAGAAAGGAGAAAGGAGGGAGAAAGAAGGGGAGAGAAACATCAATGTGTGGTTGCCTCTCACACGCCTCCTGCTAGGGACCTGGCCCATGACCAGGCATGTGCCCTGACTGGGAATCGAACCAGCGATCCTTTGGTTTGCAGGCTGGCATTCGATCCACTGAGCCTCGCCAGCCAGGGCTGTTTCCAGTTCTTTTGGGTATATACCCAGAATTGGAATTTCTGTATTACACGGTACTTCTATTTTTAATTTTTTGAGGAACCACCATACTGTTTCCCACAGAAGCTATACCAACTTCTTTAAAAATTTTTAATGTAAAGGTGCAACATCCTAGACTGAAAAGAGCTTAGGCTTCTAAACTCGATGGGTCTGGGTTTAAACCTGGGCTGTGCTGGGTGGGCCAGTCATATAGCCTGTCTGAGCTTTGGTTTCCCCATCTGTAAAGTGGGACACTAACAACCACCTCCAATGGCTGGAAGCCTTGGAGGGGACGCGGGCAGAGACGGGGCAGCACCCTGCAGGTGTGTGGTTAACGACATCCGTGTTGTTTTTATGTAATATTTCTCCCACGTGCTCCTGTTCACCTCGTACCATCTTTCCACTGCAGCAGGGCTCTCTTTCTTAATGGCGTCAGCCCGGGTTCAACTCATATCCCACATGCGTGATGCACTAGCTGAGGCAAAGGATGGTGGCACACACTTCCTAATGGTCCCCAAGTCCCTGTTTCTTCCTCGTCCTCTACGGAGCCCTGGGTCCACGTCCCCATCATCTTGCAGCGGCTGCCCTCTCTGAGCCCGTCTTTCTCAGGCACAGGCAGTCCACCCAACGCCCCACCGACAAGTTCCTTCCCGCTTCCCTTGTTTCCCTCCTGCTCAAACTGTCAGAGCTCAGTTCCCTGTAGCGCGGGGCAAGCCCCTGACCCAGGCTCTCAGAGCCCTCCATAGAAGCCCCCCCCACATCACTGCTCCTGCCCCAGGCACCCCGCCCTGCTCCTTGATGGCTGGGACCATTGCCACACCATCTGTATTCCCCTAACGGCCCCTCGGCAGCCCCGGGCTGTGCCTCCCCCAGGGGGTTCATTGGCCTCTCCAGTGTGGGGACAAGAGGTGGGCCGGGGTCTGCGTGGGAAGGTGCTGGACACGGGCTGCTTCTCTCCAGGCTCCCAGAGGGTGGGCAGCTGGGCCCCAGGCGGTGACGCGCGGACCTGCCGCGGCAGCTCCCAGCACCCTAACACGGCTCCTCCCTCCGCCTCTCACAGGGACCTTCGTCTCGGCCTTTACCGTGCTGTGCGGCGCCCGCACCGACCTCCCGGACAGGCACGTGTGCTGCGTCTTCTGGCTGAACATCGCGGCAGCCCTCATCCAGATCCTCACGGCCATCGTCATGGTGGGCTGGATCATGAGTATCTTCTGGGGCATGGACATGGTCATCCTCGCCAGTGAGTAGCCACTGGCGCCGCGCCTCCTTGTGGGGCTGCGGCTGGGGCTGGGATGAGGGGAGCGGAGCTGGAGGAGGAGCGCGCGGGGCCAGAACGGTCTGGTCGTTTGTGATCCTGCAGGGCATGGGCTGCTCCCCCGCCCCCTCCCTGAGGGCTCACTGTGTCCTCCTCGCTTGTGTCTTGGCTGCTGGGCAGAGGGGACCTTCCCTGCACCCCCAGTCGCAATGCCTGCTGGGACTCCTGAGTACAGACGGGCGGAGACTAAGCCAGAGAGCAAGAGTGAGAGAGGGAGGGGGCCCCCATCCGCTCAGACACGTCAGGCATTGCGTCTGTCAAGGAAACAGGCCAGCTGACAACCCCAGATAGCAGGACGTGACCCAGGGGAGCTCGGGTCCCCTGTGCCTACCATTCCCTGTCCCTCCATCACGCACTTTCCAGAAAGAAGGGAACGGCCACTTGGTGTAGGTGCCCATAGGAAACCTTGTAGCCGTGCTTTTTACAGCAGAGCAGCAGTTTCTCCTGCTTTTAAACCAGGCTCTTTGTCCGCGGATGCAAAAGCCTTACTTCCTGGCTGGCATTGCGTGGACCTTCGCGCAACGTTTCACACAAACTTGAATCAGACACACAACTATTTTGTGAAAGGGAATCAAGCAACCTTTCGGAATCAAGTTGACCAAAGAAGACTTGATTAATGTTTTTAAAATAACCTAAAACAGGCACCGCCTATGTTAAGTGCCACGCACATCCTTGTGCCCCATGCGTGTCCCCTGCATTCTCACGCATTCTGTCTATATCGCGGGGCCTCAGCGCCTCACTAACAGGGGCCACATCTCCTCAGGCGTTAGTCCTTCTCCACCCCCATGATGCTCCCAGTGTCCCGCACCCAGCAAAACCTTCCCAGGTGCGATTGTCACTGCCAAAGGTGAGGTGTACCAGGTAAGAACAGCAGAGGCAGGAGGGGAAGCCCGGGGTTCCAGGGGCCTTAGAATATCTGTACCAGATTTAGTCTGAATTCAGGATCCTGTGAGGGTCCAAGATCAGGGGACGCAGAGGACCAGGCAAGGCCTTGGGTCAGTGACCGATCAAGTCACGAGCCAGAGGAACTGCAGGTACCAGAGCCTGATGAGATCAGCTGAGCAGGTGGACTGGTTGGAGAGGCCTCTGGGAAGAAGAGGTAGGGGAGGAAGTGGGTCCGCTCTACGGCCAGTGCGCCCCAGAGTTCGTGCTTCCCCATGGGTCAGCTCCATGGGTGTCCTCACCCTGGCTCCAGGGCTGCTGTCTTTACGTCATACGCTCTGGGACACTGTTTGGGGGATGGACTTGAGGGCTGCACGAGAAAACCTGCCACACTTCACTGCCGCCCACTCGCCCACCGGCCACCAGAGTTGCTTGCCCATCTCAGCAACAGGAGTATTTGCACTTTTTCCAAAAAATAAACCCGCCTCAAAGGATGAATACTTGCCACTCTTGCGCTGGTGCCATGGGCTTGGACGGCTCCGAGCGACAGTGGTATGTGTGTCCTGGGGCGGCCACCTTGGAGGGAATCGCCACAGTCGGCTCGTCTCTCCTGGCAGATGGTGGGACAGGGCTCCTCCGTCCGGTCGCTCCGGCCCCTTCCTATAAAAACAAAGAAACAAAGGGAACTTTTCGGTCCTAGCCGTGCAGGATGATTTTCCGCATGGCATTGTTGAGGGTGTCATCCATATACATACCACTGGGGGGAAAAACTCAAGAGGGGAATCAGAGAAATATAGATCAAAGTAGAAGTTAAAATCAGGAACGTGCAAGCACGCTACCCTATTTATATAGATAATAAGTAACAGTGCACGGCCTGCCTCGATCATGGGTCAATAAATTCTTGGTAGTTTTCCAGTACCTTCTTCCCACTGCCAGGCACATGGCAGGCATTACTGATCAATTGTGACACTTTCTGCTGAAGTCTCAGGACATGGCTTCATGCAGTTGCTGCCAATTGATCCAAGATGCCTGCAAGACAACTTCTGTTTGCCATCGTGGGCCTGTGCCTTTCCCAAAGCATTAGATGCTATAGATGTGGCTCCGGTGTGTGTAAGGCGTGACTCCTGGGGAGGGGACCGCCCTCGCCATGTGCACACACCAGCGGGGCTCACTGCTGGCCATGTGGCTGGTCCCTGTGAGCCCTGAGCACCCCTGTTCCTTCTCCATACGCCCCCCCGCATCCTCCCCTTTTTATATTTCAGGCAGCCCCTCTGTCCTCTGTTTTCAGACTCTTTTCTCTTTTTCTTCCTCTTTTCTTCCTCATGTGCTGCCTCACGTCCTGCGCTGCTCCCAAGTTTCCCAAGGTGAGTCTGTTGATGCGGGCCCAGCCTCGGGCCTGGGAGGCCTGGGCGCCCCACCCCCACCCCATGCTGCACCTACCCCCTCTTTCAGTTAGTCAACTGGTTTCTATTTTTAGCTTTTTATTTTGGAAAGTTTTTTAACATAAACAAACACAGAGGGCTTAGCCTAATGAGTCTCTAAAAAGCCCAAATTCAACAGCTGTCAAGTCTCAGGCACTCTGGTCTCACCCAGTACTCCTGACATCCAACCCCAGCCCCCCAGCACTGGGTTATTGGTGCTGAAAATTGATGAAAAATCTGATAAATAAAGACAAAAAAAAAACCCAGTTAAGTTACTGAAGCTCTTTTTTGGGCTAAGGTACCAGCTAATAGAAGAAAAGCACTCAAAATTCCAGACCATAATTTTATCCTTGAATATTTCAGTAGGTATCTTTTCTTTTTAAGATTTTATTTATTTATTATTAGGGAGAGGAGAAGGGAAGGAGAAAGAGAGGGAGAGAAACATCAATGTGTGGTAGCCTCTCAAGCGCCCCTACTGGGGAATCTGGCCTGCATCCCAGGCAGGTGACTTGACTGGGAATTGAACCAGTGACCCTTTGGTTCGCAGTCTGGCGCTCAATCCACTGAGCCACACCAGGCAGGGCGTAGCTATCTTTTTTTTTTTTTTTTTAAACATAACCACAGTGCTCTTTCATGCCCAAATAAATTAGCAATAATTCTCTAATATCAATAGTGGTCAGTTTTCCCAGTGGCCTTATAATTATCACCAATGTTTTAAAGGCTCAAAACCCTCAGTCACCATTGCCTGTGTCACCGCCATCCAGCTGTGACTGGACAAACGCTCATGTGGTCACTCCCTTCTATATACAGTCTTCCTCCTGTCTTCCTTCCTCCTCTCCATCCACGGCCCGTCACTTCGGGGGGCCTGTCTGGCACCTTCTTCCCAGGCTCTGCATTGCCAGGCCAGGCTGGTGGGGCCTCTTGTGTGCAGGGGTGTAGCTTCAGGGTGTGTTGATAACCTTCCAAACCCTACCATCCACACCCTCCTCTCCTGGATCTTCAATAACCCCAAGCTCCACAGTTCTCCATCCATCCTTCTGATTTCCATTAAAAAGTCCTGGGGAGAGTGGGACCCTGACTGTGGGAGCCCTTTACCTGTCCGTGTGAGTAAGGTGTCCTGAGCAGAGTCCCGTCTGGGGGCAGCTCCTGGAGAAACCCCAAAGGAAGTGCATGTCTCACCATCTCTCCTCTGCTTCTCCTTCACAGGCTACAAGGAGCAGGGCATCCCGCAGCAGCTGTGAGCCCGGCCAGCCGCCAGAAGTCCAGGTGGCCCCCTGAGGGCTCCGTCCGGCAGCGGCGGGCACAAGGAACTTGCGTGTTGTCTTCTGCTGTTTCCTGGGTTTGGAGTGGACAGGAGGGATTTGAAGATATTATTTATTTTGGAAACACACCTGCTTTTCTCTGCAGGCTCTAAGGGCTGCTAGCCCCTCCCCTGTTGCATCCAGAAAGCCCTGTGGGCTCAGGCAACCTGAGCATCTCTAGGGGAGTGGGGAGTGTGGACAGAGTGTCTGGAACGTTCCTCTTCCCTCCCACCCCACCCCCGACCTTGCATCCTCCACTGCAAGGGGACACCTGAGTGGTGGGGCCAGGTAGCAGTGGCCCTGTCCAGGTGAGCATGGGCTGTGGTGGACACTTCCTGTGGGTCCCCAGCCCCCACCAGAGTGGTCTCCTGGAGGCAGCTCCAGGGTGGTAGTGAGAATGGGCAGATTCTAGCCCAGAGTGACAAGGCCTGCTGTGCCCTCAGCTTTGGTGGCAGGGGACACACGGATCCCTAGAGGTGTGACCTGGCCCTACCCTCCCTTATCGCATCCCCCACCTCCTTGTCACTTAAACTTCCAGGCCTGGGTGTGTTTGATCTTTGTTTCCCTGAGGACTCGGGCAGTCGCCCCATCCCTGGGGCCACCTCCTGGAATCACGGTCTTACCCAGAAGGGCCATCTCTGCGTGGGCCCCGCCTGGCGGCCTTCCACAGCTCAGTGAACACCATTTCTGGCCCGTAGCCCATTTTCTGAAGTCCTTGGAATGGATGGGTCTCTGAATTCAGAGACGTTGGGTCTGAGAAAGAGAATAGCAGACATGTACCCTACATTTCCTAACACCCCGCTCCACCACCCATCACGTGACACAGGAATGCCTCCAGTTGCAAAGGGACCGTGGGTCCCTTTAAGACACCTCGGTGATTGTTACAGTCACACCCCACAGGGGGCAGGAGCCAGCCCACGTTGTCCAGGCGACTAAGGGTCACATATCAATCTGAAATGAGGAGACAGAAGTTCCAAAATGATAGTGCCAAGGCAAACATTTCCATGTCTGGTTTCATTTTCATTCCAACATAGGAATCGCTAACATGTGTGACTGGCTCCAGGCCAAGCTTCCCGCCCCACTGGACTTTGTGCCATGGGGTATTTTCCTCTCTGAGGGGCTGTTCCTGTTGGTCAGGGGCTTAGTCAGAGTTCGGCCAGGGCTGGAGAAGTGACCTGTCTGCCCATTTTTTTTCCATGCTAGATGGGGCCCCTGGCTCCAACATGAGCCCCGCTGGGCACCAGTGTTTGCAGTCTGTGTTCTTAACCCCCCAGCTTGGGCAGTGGCCCACCCACCCCGTGCACTGTGCTTTCTAATTACAGTCCTGCCAGGGAAGCAGGCCTGGGGGTCCCTGTGACCTGGACAGCTTCCTGGCACCCTCCAGCTGCTCACCCACCCCTACGCCCCCGTTCGGGGCAGGTTCTCCGCTCCTGGCCTGATCTTAGCCGCCCATCACCCCTTAGTTTTGATGAGCATCTCCTCACAGCTGCGGGGGGCTGGGCTGCCCTTTCTGAACACCTGGCACGTCCTTGTCTCCTCCTTCCTCCTCTCTTCCTGACGCCAGCCTGGCCTTTGCTGCTGCTTTCGCGCTTGGAAGCTGCTGTGTTTTCTAGGCATGGAACCAGATTTGGTTTGATCAGAAAGCCAGACCCTTTCCCCAGGCCAAGAAGACGGCCAGCGGGCCCCTGGCTGCTCTTGAGGAAGCAGCGCCTAAGCTCAGAGCCTCCCCCGGAATCAGATAAAACAGCCTCAGCTGATGGAATAATAGCACAAGGGCCCAGCTACCCCTCCATAGCCGCCAGCCCACGGCCCTGCCCCCAGCAGCTCCCCGACTTTGTGTGGCCCCCTGGAGTGACGACAAGTCTCATGCGGAGGAGGGGGCACCCCCACAGTGGGAGGGGAGGGTGCCGTTCTCCTGGCTGGGGCTGGGGGTGGCTGCTGAGGGGGTAGAGAAGAGATAGTGATTTATGTCGCATGTTTAGTGACACAATCCAGACAGAGGTGGGAATTTTTTTTGAGTGGCAGGTGTCACCATAAGTCCCAGTGTGGAACAGCTTAAATGGGGTTTGTGTACTTGGAAGGATGTCCCCAAACTAGGGAAGACATGAGGTTCAGGAGGAAGTCTCTTTTGCAGGCAGCTGACGCATGCAAGAGACCAAGAGGACCCCGCCGGTCTTGAATGGCGAGCCTGTGCCGACCAGCACGTGGGTGGAATCAGCTCAGACAGTGTCAAGTCATCAGCCCACAGTCTCTTCGTTCAGTAAAGAGTGGTGGCTAGCGCGCTCCCAGCAGTCCGAGCTGGCCCCTTGGGCTGTCAGGCGGCCGGAATTCATTGATTAAACCCCGCCAGCTGAAAACTAAGTGTCTCGTGCCTGCAAGCGCTTGATTGACACCTAGCCCTTTGGGGACAGAGCTGGGCTTGCCTCGATGGCACAGCATGAAGGTGAAGGTCCAGGAGTCACAGGGCACATTTCAGGTTTGGTCTTCCATCAGTCAGAATCCCACAGGACATTCCCCGGCCATGGGTGTTTGGGGGGTCCCAGGGGTGCAAAGAGCTTCAGAGTAAAGGAGATAATCCCAGGATTAGGGTGGCAGTTCCCTGTGGCCAGAGTGGAGCCCTGGAGTGAAAATGAGCTGCCTGGGGGTTTGGGAGTGTCCTGTGGATGTGGAGGCTGTGGGACTGGATCTTGAGCTCTGAGTCTGTTTCAGAGCCAGGACTGCGGGCTGGGAAGGCCTGGGTCCCGGCAGAGCAGCAGGAGGCAGATGGTTCCTGGTCCTGTCCTGCCCTGCGCTGGGGGCTGCGGGTGGGGACTCTGCTTGGATGTCCTTGAGGGGAGGCAAGGAAGGGACATACAGCAAGAAGCCCCCCTTCTGTGGCCCAGACCCACACGTCAGCCTCAATGTCAAGGATAGCCTCCGGTTGCTGGGAGCTGCCTCAGCTCAGCGTGGAGCATCCTGTCTCCCGTGACTGCCCAGACAGGGTGGGTTTGCGAGGGTCACTCGGTTGTGCCTGCACCCAGCTCCTCCAGGGCCCTGGGCCCGAGCTGGGGGTGGCGAGCGGCTATCTGACCCTGGGCGGGGAGCCTGGGCCCCATCAGCTCCCGGCCCACCTCAGGCTTCAGTGACACGGGCTGATTTTATCTGTCAGCGATGTTGGCAAGGAAAGCCTCCTGCACTGTGTAAACTGCTTGGGATGTTTCTCTTAAATGTAAATTGACCAGTTGGTGGTTTCAGGCCCTGTTTTCCGTTATTATTATCCCTCCCTCTCGAGGATTTGTTTGGAGGGGCTGGACAGGGAGGAGCCCTTTTAAAGCACCCCTGCCGCACTGACCCTCCCAGGGACCGTGACCTTGTGTGGGGTGGGGGGCTCCAGGCTCGGGGAACAGTTTGGAGAGGATGCTGACCGTATGCTATGCGCTCCTACCCTCCCGGAACCCGGGCCGAGGCTGAGCAGCAGCCGGTCTTCCTCTGTGGCCCCTGGCACTGGCTCACACCCGCGGCCTCCTGGCCTGCGTGTTGGCCTTCAGCAAGCACTCAGTGTGGGCACCGATGTGGGCCAAGCAGATCCTGGGCCCGGCCTCGGAGCAACAGATCAAAGATGCCACTTTCCTGGGGAGCATCCCAGTCCCTGGGCTCCCCAGGTGAAACAGCAAGGTGAGCAGAGGTCGGCGAGGGGGCACCCTGTCCCCAAGGACCGGCTGGACCCTTCGCTGCAAAGAGGAGGGGCCAAGCTGTCAGGGAAGTGAGGTTGAGGTCGGCCTGAGTGGGTGGGCGTCGCTCGGGGTCCTGTGTTTCTGGCAGTTTCCTTCCTGTTAGTTCTTAGAGCTTCAAATGGTTCACGGGATCCCAGAGGTGTGGAGGCCCACGCTCAGCATCCACCCTAAATCCTGTGAGCCAGGCTGAGCCCCTTTGGTGGCGGCCGGGGGAACCCCCACCAGAGTGACCCCGAATGCTCCCCAAGCCCTGCATGTGAGTTCCAGACTCAGTGCTGTTTGTCTGTTCTGCTGCTTCCTGCCTCAGTTTACCCTTCTGTAGGTTGGGAACAAGGAGGGGCCTGGGCAGCCATTATTTTTCCCATTTCTGTCAGAGCAAGGAGCTGGGAGGGGCTGGTCCAGTGGAGGGAGAGGGACAGGGAGCGGCTGTTCTCTCCTGCACAGGCCTCGTGGGCTCAGGCAGGCAGCCCTGCTACTGGGACTCTTTCTAGTAAAACAGACACATCGGCCCCCAGTTCCGCTCGCCCCTCCTGACCCTGTCCCCCTCGGGTCCCACTTGTATGTGTCTGAGTTCCTGGGACAAGTTGTCTCTCGCTTTGATTATCTGCGGGGATCTCCGTGCCTAGCCCCTCTCCCTCCCTCCTGCCTGGATCTGCCAAAATGCCAGCCACCCCAGCTGGTCTGGACTCCACAGCACCCCCCACTGCACTTTCACCCCTAAACGGGCAGAGCACAGACACGCACTCACACACACACACACACACAGTCACGCATGCACACTCCGCAGCCCCTGAGTGCTGGGTGAGGGCCGGACAAGGTCTGACCGGAGGCTCAGGATTGGGCTTCACATCTCCAAAGGGGGCCTGGGCCCCGCACCAGGAGCCGTCTTCTTCCAGCCCAGCCTCTGGCTGGTGGCACTTTTTGCACTTGTCACTCCCACCCAGGGGCCCAGATTTGCATGGTGTCCTCTCTCCAGGACACCTGGTCTCTGATTTCTTCTTCCAGGGCCCATGGGCTCAGCACCACACCCCACCCCACCCGGCTGGGCTCACCCCCCACACCCCAGCTTGGCCTTCGGTGCAAGGTGAGTCTGCTCAGAGAACGGGGGACAGTGGTTGTTTTCTGGGCTCTTCCTGAGCTGCAGACAAGCCTCTCATCCGAGGCCCTTTTCTGTTCCCACCCCTTCCGCCTGCCCCAGTACAGGGACCAGTGAGGCAAGCAGGGGGTGGGGTCGCATCCGCGGCGCTCCGGGGGTTAGTGCCCGTCCGAGTCCCGAGGGGGCGGGGGTGGCGCTGGCTGTTCCTGGCCTGGGCGCCCGGCGGGAGCCCTCGGCTGGGCACGTTCACTGGCTAAGTTCTGTGCTGTTGTACATGGTGCCCGTGTTTGTTTTTTGCTTTTAAACAACATACATAAAAACAAGACCGGTTCTGTGCGTACACGGATGAGTGTTGTGTCGGGAACTGCAGTGTTTTGACGCCGTGACCGGCTCTGTCTGGGTGTCCGTTTTTGCCGGTACACGAATCCCTTACACTTCCAGTGCTCTCTGACAAGACAGTGCGCTCTGAGCACCCAGGGCTTCCTCGACTTCATCCCGCCCAGACCCCCTGGGAGCTGACCCACCCCACCCCCAGCTCTCCCCAGGGTCCAGTCCAGCCGAGCGGCTTTTCCGGCCCATCCCCGTGACTGGAGCCTTTTTGGTTCTAAGAGAGGAAGAAACCTCCAATGTCAGGGACCGAGGGAAGCTCTCAGACTTGCCCCGGTCCACCCCTCGCCGCCTGGGCCCGGGCCTGCCTACAGCTTAGCTTTCCCGGAGCCCTCAGGACCAAGCCCTGGCAGACTCGCCGCTGCTACTGGGGCCTCCACGGCGCCCCCGGGGCGCTCAGCAGGGCTCCAGGCTCTTCCGCCTTCTGCCAGCTTTGAAATCCGTAACTCAAGCACCGTTACTGTACGTGTAATAAAACCCACCATGTACGACAATAAAACCCTTGTACATACCTCCATGTACATATTTCTATCCACACACGCATTCCTGTTATAAATATATAAAGCATGGCATCTCTGGCATTCCAAGTATGTGTTTTTTTTGTTTTGTTTTGTTTTGTTTTAATCCTGGAAATATGGTTTTGGAAACCTTTTCTTCCTTTCCCCCTTTTCTATGTAATAAACATCCACGTGACCTTTCGGGTGGCTTCTCAAGTCTCTGTGTCCTCTCTTCTTTATAATTGAGCAGATCTCTGACTGGTTCCTAATGGATTCCCTCCTTCTCTCTCAGCAGCGTTTTCTATTGCTGTCTTTTCCGTGATGAGCGTCACCTTTCTGCACGGTGGGCCTTGCCTTCATTTCGATCTTCCCCACATCCCTCTTCTCCCGGGGCGCTTGTACGAGTTACTCCTCCAGAAATTCGCACATTAGATTGAGCATCAGGACCCAGGCTGGGTTTATCAAGAATAAGTGTACAGATGAAGCTCATTTCTTTCTTGATTGCTTGACGGGTTGATGAGGCAAGTGTGTGCGTTGCGCACATTTGTCGAAGTCTCCTGCGTACATAGGAAGCTGGGTAAGAGTGATTAGGAGAACTTATAACTAGCTGTTTGGCTCCAACAGGAGACTGGTGGGACTGACGTTCCCTCGGAGGGAATTGGCAGGGCGTGGCTCGCGGCCCAGCTGACATCTTCCTTAATGATTGGGTGAAGGCGAGACAGCTTGTCCAATTTGGGGTTGAAGGGAACTAAAGAGTTGAGAACACATTAGAATTCAAAAAGCTCTTGACAGGCAGAGGCAATCTAATAAGAGGAAACCTAATAACCAATCTAATAGTTAAATGAAATAGTGGTGTTTGGGATTTAGAACCCTCCGCGCTTTTCTCACACCCAGGGAGTTATGGGATGGGCCACTCCCTGTCCATCAGCGCCGTGATGTGGTTGACAGCACTTGGTTTCAGATGCATCAGGCGCAGCTGGCTGGGGTCTCGAATGAGGCCACATCTGCAACCTTGTATTCAGCTCTGGGTGCTGTGGGGAGGTAGGGGGTCGAGTCTCACACCCCAAGGGAAAGGCCCTGCTTCTTGCTGCTTCCTCATGTCAGCCCAGGACCTGTGGGGACTGGCCGTCCTGGCCCACCAACTGGCTGTGTGCTGGTCTGTCTGCTGAGAGACGCTGCTGTCTCAAGGGCCTCAATGTGACCCCTGGTCAAAGGCACCTGGCCTTTCAGTGAGATTGCACGCTCAACCGTGGGGACCCTTTCAAGGCCCCAAAAGTGGCATCTGTGCCTGGGGTTGGTTAGTCACTGCTGGAACCAGGACGCAAAGCCCAAGACCACACGAGGAGCCCAGTCTATCCCAAGGCCGCCCGGCACTGCAGCGTGCATTTCTTGATTTTGTGCATCTTCCCAACTCTTCCTGTGCTCATGCCATGCCAGAGGACCCTTTCTGCAGAGGTGTCCGGCCTCAGAGGGGCTGGTGGAAAGGCACAGCGGGAGGCGGAGACAGCATTGCTCTAGAGACCTGTTCTGGGAGCGAAAGGACCCTCAGGCACACCGAGGTCCCTCCTCTCCCAGCCTCAGTTCGCTTGTCCTCAGGAAGGGTCACGTGGTAGAGCCAACCAGTGCCTCTCTCCTGGAGGGTGATGAACAGCGTCCTCCCTGCTGCCAAAGAGCTTGCTTCAGACCAGGAGGGAAGGGGCCGTGACAAACTCGAAGGCATCCACTTCCCAGAACTGCCCCAGGCTCTGGGACAGGTTGGTGCTTGCCTGCGACCAGTCACAGGAGGGGGCACGTGAGCACACACAGGGACGGGAGGTGGATCCATTCCAAAGGAGGAACTCAACTTGAGTTGGCCAAGGGAAAGGGAGAAGACAGAAGGGAGGGGAGAGGAGGGGAAGAAGGAGGGAGGAAGGACCGGTGTGCTGAGGCCTGGGCAGCTCCACGAACAGGATGGTGTGTCCTGTCCGCACGGCTCCTCCCCTGCAGCCACATGACTGTCCCTCCACCCCAGGGAGCCCACGCTCCATGAGATGCTGAAATGGAGAACTTCCAAAGTGGAGGGTGCCTGCCAGCAACTCATGAGACCTCCCAGTGATCTAACTCAGGAATTACTGAGATGGTCACCTGGCCGATAGCAGGAGGAGAAGGGGAGACCTCCAAAAAAAAAAAAAAAAAAGAAAAAAAAGAGACAGCAATGGCTGGTCACGTGGATGGGGTCACGTTCGAGGCTCAGGGGCAGCAGCATGTCCTGGGCTGAGATATCCCCATGTCTGCCCACTTTTAGGTTTCTGGGAAGCACAGCTTTGCAGCGGCTCCTGTGGCCCATGGCCTGAGTGTCCTTGTGATAAACCTGGAGACCTGAATGGCCCCTGGTTTATGCTGTCTCCACCCACCGTCAGTGGCAAAGTTCAGGTCCCCAGGAGGAACGGGCTCTGCGGGAAGTGATTGGAGCAGGAGCCTGCAGCTGTGTCTCCAGTCTGAGCAGTGGATATTTATATTTTTACCCAAAATAGCTCTGCTTTAAAAACAACAACTCTAGAAAGCAAAGAAACTTTTAAAACTTGGAACGCTGGCGGTGGGGGAGATAAGCACTTTCCAGACACTTAGAAGTTGTGCCCGTCCCCTGAGGTTCCAGGACGGGAGGGGGGCTCAGAAGTCTGGGACGGAGGGTTCGCCTCCACCATTGGCTTCTGGGAAACTTGAAACACATCCAGAGTCTTCTGAAGAAGTGGTGAGGTATGGATTTTATGACAAAGAAATCAGTGTTGTTGCTGTGAGTTTCCTGTCACCCCGCACAGCCGTGTCCCTGGAGTCAGCACCTACTCTCTCTCCCCAAGTGGAACGCAGCCCTCCTCCCTTCCCCCGTCGAGCGCTTCCTGGCTCCCCAGGCCCAGCTCAGGTCCACCAGGGTGAGACAACATGGTGCAACTTTGTTCGCTCTGCTCTCCACCCTGTTCCAGGGGCCAGCTTCTTCTCCCCCCACTCAACCCATGTGATTCTGGGAGCACCTGCCAATCACACAATCACTGAAGTGCTCCTGCCCCCTCATTGCCGCCAGGCAAGGGCAGGGTCCCCTTGTGGAGCTAACCTGCAATTGTGGAACTTCCCAGAGATTGTTCTAACTGGATCTATGGGAAAGCCATTTTCCTCCTTGGCCCGGAGGCTGTAGCGTATAAGCCAGCAGCTACGCAGGACAGAAGTTCCCACCTCACGGGCACAGGAGGACGGCATGAGACGGGGCACACAGAGGAAGCGGAGATGAGAGATGGAGGGAGGATGTCGTTCCCATCATCCCCACAGCCACTGCTGGCCCTGCCGTGCCCCAGTTCAAGAGCACAAGCCCTCCATGCTGCTCCTTCTATCCCTCTCTGCTTTCTTTCCGCACACCTGTTCAAAAGGAGCTTCTCTCACTGATAGCAAGAAAAAATCCGAAATGTTTGCTCCCAGACCTCCTCTGACTTATTGTCTCCACTGTTCTTCCAACCAGGAACAATAGCCACCAAATGCTGAGCTGTGCAAAGTGCCAGACATAGACCAAACAGCGCCATCTCCTACCACATTTTGGTTCTCCTGGTGCCACCCCTGGCTCTGTTCCAGGCAAATTCACTGCACGGGAAAGTGCAGTTAGAAGCCACGAGTTGCTGACTGATATGAAGCACACCTGTATGTGGGTCCCTCTGCCCACCCCTCCCATCTGAAATGGAAAATATTTTATGCAGAATCCTCCTGTACCTAGTATAGAAGCAGCCTTTATTTCCATTGGCTTCCTGCCTATCTGAAAGGGTGGTTACGTAGCCGTGCAAATAAGCACAAGCCAACAGGCCTAGGAGCTCCAAACGTTTCATTTGGACCCAAAAGAAGCTAGACAGAAAGAGAGCAAACAGATGAACAGCCAAGTCTCAGGAAGGGGCGGCAATGCTTGGGCGTCCTGGCAAGGATTTCCAAAATGGCTCGCAATTTCAGAGAAAGCGTTTCACTGGTAGGCCTGATTCTTTGCTGCGAGGCCCAAGAGGCCTTGTTCAATGTGGCCGAATGGCAGCCTGGAGTCCCGGGGCCCCAGGTCACTGGGTGGGAGGGCGAGTCTGGAAACATCGCAGAGGTGGGAAATGCCGTGCTCGTCAAGGTGCATGGTGCGAGGACAGCTGTGGCTGCAGATCGCTGGCTGCACCTGCCGTGCTGGCCTGGAGGGCCAGCCGCGGAAGACTGCCCAGGGCGTGGGGCCTGCTGCGTGCCGGTGGACTTCAATCACATCTATAAAATACCTTCACGGCAACACCAGGGTGTCACATGGCACCGACTGTGACGCTTGGTTTCTGTAAATGCTAACCGTGTTTAAGGATTCTTAAGATAACACGCATAACGCCTTCTGGAGCTGATACAGAGCAGACAAAGGATGAACGGCGATGCGCAAGGAAGAGACGCGGAAAGAATTACTCCCAGGCACTGACAGTGCCTGTGGCTGGTTTTTCTCTTCTCCATGTTCCAGGCTTTTAAAATCCATTTTGGGGGTGTCAATTTATTTATTTATTTATTTTTAGACAGAGGGGAAGGGAGGGAGAAAGAGAGAAACATCAACGTGTGGTTGCCTCTCTGGTGCCCCCTACTCGGGATCTGGCCCGCAACCCGGGCATGTACCCTGACTGGGAATTGAACTAGGACCCATTCATTGATTTGCAGGCCTGCGCTCAACCACTGAGCTACACCGGCCAGGGCTCAATTGATTTTTTTAGTTAGGTTTTTTGAGGAGTGATTTGCACACTGTAAAGTCCACCCTTTCTAGTTCTACCCACAGTCCCTTGTACAATTTGTCAAACACACGCAGCTGTAGACCCATAGCCACAAAGATGACGTGGAAGATGTACTTCAGGCCAAAGAGTTTCCTGGCATCCCTTTGTATTCAAACCACGTGGGGGGTTATCCCTGAGGGGTGTAAGACTGGTTCCGAATTTGAAAGTTAATGAGTGCAATTCATCATATCAGCAGGCCAAAGATGTAGCTGGGCTGGGAAAAGTCACAATATGGAGGGAACTCTCTTTCCCTCAGCAATCCTGGGGGCAGGCAGGGGAGGAGGCTCGCTGAGCAACGGGGCTTCCTGACCTGTAAGTTAAATGACCTTCTTACCTACCTTGTTTCAGTACCTTGTAATGCACATGACTGTCCAGAAGGGGGCAGCCTCCCCTGACGGGGCTTCTATCTCTTGCTTTCTCCGCAGCACGTGTTCTCAGAAACCAAGACTAAAACTGGGCATTTTTTCCCCCCATGGAAATTAAACAGGGCTGCTGGCGACAGCAAATTGTCTCAGCCTGATACTGTGTGCCCATGATTTGCAGGAACTATTTTAAAAATAACCCAAATACATGTTGCCACATAGAAAACCACAGACATTAGCATTGCACCCCACCCCCACCTTCACACCCCAAAACTGCTTTACTCATTCACAAGGTTGGAAGAAGTTAGGGGAGGGAAGGTGGAGCTGGAAGCGGTCTGTGATGTTTAGTTAGCAAGAGGGGCCACTGTTACGGGCTGAATGTTTGTGGGCCCTGCCCCCTCTCCCCCAAATGTCCATGTTGAAGCCCTAACCCCCAAAGTGATGGTGTTTGCAGATGGGGCCTGTGAGGGCCTGACAAAGGTTAAGTGAGGTCATAACGATGGGGCCCTAATTGGGTAGGGCTGGCGCCCTTAGGCGAGGAAGGAAAGACACCAGGGTTTCTCTCTCTCTCTCTCTGCTCCGTGAGGACATCATGAGAAAGTGGCCATCTGCAAGTCAGAAAGAGGGTCTCACCAGAAACCAAACCCCGCCAGAGCTCGATCTCGGGCTTCCAGCCTCCAGAACTGTGAGAAATGCATGTCTGTTGTTTGAGCCCCCAGCCTGTGGTGTGTGGTTAAGGCAGCCCAAGCGGACCGAGACAGGCACCTGCCTATTCAGGGAAGCACTTCCCTTTTTTGTGTTATTGTTGTTAGCATCACAGCAAACTAGTGTTTTTGTTGGTGTAAAAAATACCTGCAAACCTTCACATCTTGCTCAAGTGTGAAATTCCTCTTCTCAGGCCGGGCATTTGGCATTCCCTTCCTCACTTCTCTGTTGAATTTGTCACCTCAGGCAGGCGCAGGGGGCGGGGGCACTGAATGCAGGAGCAGGCCACAGCTGTCACCGTACAGAGAGAAAAATGACAGGCATGCTGTTTCTGGGTGTTGGCGAGCGCTGGGATGCGTTTTCTGTTTTTCTGTGGACGGGTATGTGAGCCAGCCTGCGAGCTGGCACGTGAACTTGGTTCTGTTGCAGGGCAGGGTGGGGGCGGGGGCGGGAAGAGTGAATCTGGGTGTCTGGGTGTCACCCGGCTCTGAGGGAACAGAGGCCTGCGTGGGCTGCACTTCCCTGCAGGGTCACATAGAGCCTAGAACACACTGTGCCAGAGACCTCCTGATCCAGGGTCCCCACCCCACCCCGGCGCCCCCAGACTGGCTGTTGGTGTTGGGGGCCATTGCCAAGGCCTGGCTCTGCAGCTCCGCCCCCACTCCCAGGAGAGAGCCATGTTTGGGATCAACATCCCCAGGGCCTGGCCAGGTTTCCAGTCACCCAAACCAAGACTCCTGGCTTCACAGCAGGCTGTCCCGACAGTCCTGGTAGGCGGCCGTGTGTCGGGACGCACCCTGCTCTCAGTAGACTCAGTCATGCAGGGTCTGGGAAGATCTTGAGCCTTAGTTCAGAGCTTGGGGTGGTTGCTTACCAGCTGTGTGATCTTAGGTAAGTTACTCACCCTCTCTGTGCCTCTGCTTTCTTACATACCACATGGGGCTAACAAAGCTCACCTGATGGAGTTTTTATAAGGATGAAACTCCTTAGCCTTAAGTCACCTGGTGTGGGGCCTGGCAGGTTGTAATTCTTCATCAGCGGTTGCCGTAATTCTGAGGCAGGGGTTGGGCCGCTTTTCTAGAAAACGCTGGAGAGTAAACGTGCCAGGCTTTGCAGCTGGTGGTCCCTGGCAACTCCTCTGCTCTGCTATTTTCGTTGAAAGCAGCCACAGAAATGAGTGTGGTTGTTCCCAAAAAGCTCTATTTAAAACACAGGTGGGCCTAGTTCTAAGGTGACGCCTGTTCAGAAAGCTGGACAGTTCAGGGAGGGGGAAGGGGGGGCAGAGGTGCTGGGGGGTGTTGAAAGGTTGAAGCGTTGTCAGTCAGCTGGGCAAGTGGGCCCAGAAGGCTGGGCAGAGGAGCCTGGGTGAACACAAGGGGCCATGTTTAATGTGCGGGGGGCTGCACATGGTTGGGGGTGATTGCAAAGCCCGGGCTGGGGGTGGGGTCCCCACAGAGGAGAGGACTGTGAGGTGCAGAGAGAGTGAGGGTCGCCCAGTTAAGGAAGCATTTGCAAAGCGCTTCTGCTGGTCAGCCATCGGTAATGACACTGTCTAGGTAGGGACAGAGAAGGGACGGCTGCAGGATGAGATCACCAGAGAGGCCGGGAGCCAATGCCAACTGGGAGTGGTCCTCCTGCCTAAGAAGGGGCGTCTATGCATCTGACTGCCGTGGTCACCAAGAGTGCTCAGCCACCCCAGCCAACCAGTGTTTACTAAGCATCTGTCACGTGGGTGGCACTGCTAGATGCTGCAGAAACAAGTTACAGGATCCAGCCCTCGCCTTCAGGGCCAATGTCCCAGGGGAGGAGACGGACCCCAAATCCCACAGGTGGCTGTGAAAACCGAGAAGGCGTGTGACAGATAGACGAGATGGGGCGGTGGAGCAGAGTGGCTGGGGTGGCCTTGCTCTGGCTGGGGGGCCGGGGGTAGTCAGAGACTGTTCCAACAGCAGCAGCATCTGTTAGGGTCCCCAGTGAGCTGTCTGAGGGGAGGCTTGTTTCCCACTGCTTTGTTGGGGTGCAACCCTAAGTGGAAGTGAGGGACAAGGCCAGGGAGCCCTAATACAAGGACAGTGACCCAAGGCGGGCCCACTAAGTACAGCTGGCTGCTCAACTTCATGGGATCATCCTCTGGAAAGCCAGCAAGGCTGCATCCACCTGCGGGCTGGGAGGTGAAGAAAGCAAGACCGATCATCACATCTTGGCTGCCATTAATGCCAGGCATGTGCCCAGGGCGTTACCTCCCCCAGACTTCCAGCTCACACAGGCAGGAGTCTGGGTGGGTCCAGGGTGAGCCTGGTGGGAGCCCGCAGAGCTGGTTCCGGGGCACCGACAAGAATAAGACACAGATGGGGGAATCGGAAGTTCCCACACTTATTGTGTGATAACCGGCGGAGCACACCCCAGGCAGGAGGGACAGAAGGCGTGAAGGTCTTGCAGCTTTTCTGCAACTTTTCAAAATGGTAAGGACACGCCCGCACCCCAAATACAGAATTCTGCATGTGAAGCCCCCAGCAGTGCAGAGCAGGGAGAGGCCTGCTGGGGAAGGGGTGGCAGACAGCGGTGCACCTTTGATGTGCTGCGGATTCTCCTGCTTTCAGCCATCTTCCTCGTCAGACCAGCCAGACACCGTTCATCAGGGCACCAAACCCTCCCCAGGCGGCTGCTTGGTGCCAAGCCCATGTTTGGTGCCTGGGACCCGGGCAAAGAGAACACAAGCTTGTGCCCTCCCCACGCTGGGAGGGAGACAGAATTGTTTTAGAAACCCAGGCAGTATCTGGATCTAAGCCCTGGCTTCCCACTTTTATTACCCAGGCTGAGGTGTTTGACCTTGCAAAGCCTCAGCTTCCCCATCTCTAAAATGGAGAAGACAGCCTTGTTCACTGAGTTGATTTGGGGATAAAAGGGGATTATAGGGCCTGGCTGGATGGATCAGTTGGTTGGAGTGTTGCCCGTTCACCAGAGGATTGCAGGTTCGACCCCAGGGCAGGGCACGTACCTGGGTTGCAGGTTTGATCCCAGGCTGGGACACGTGCAGGAGGCAACTCGTCGATGTTTCTCTCTCATGTCAATGTTTCCCTCTCTCGTCAATAAATATATCCTTGGATGACGATTAGAAAAAAGGGGGGACTACAGATGTGAACTCCCCCAAAGGCTGCAGGGGCTCTCCCAGCCTGGCGGGGGTGGTGGGGGGGAAGCCTTTCTTTATGGGTGTTCAATATCCCTGAGCTACTATGTAAAGGTTTTGTGGAGAGATAGAAAAGACTAGCTTGGAAGAGTGTTTTAAATCCTTTGCAGATTAAAACGTTATCCAATCTGACTCCATTCTTTGGGGTCGGGGGGCAGTCATGATCACCCCAACTCAGTCCTCCAATTTCCAAAGAGCATCCCCCACCCCCCACCGCCGAGTCACTTCTCCAGGGCTTGGGCAGAAGGACCACACTGCAGACAGCATCGTGGTCTCCAGGGCCTTTATTCAGGAAGGTACAGAGCGTCTGCAGTCTGACAGGCACGTGCGGGGTGTGTAACAGTTCAGTTTTCTCCAAGGTGTCGCGGGGAGAGAAGTGCGGAGGGCGGGAGAACCCTCTGGGGAGTCCTCCCCTCCAGAACAGAAGGCACTGGCTCAGGGTGGACGCTCTGCTTCCTCCCGGGAAGGGGCCTGGGTTCTGTACACACAAGGGTTGACCAGATGGATGCGGAGAAACTCAAAGCTAAATACAGCTAACGGAGGAAAGAGTCCACCTGGGGGGGGGCGGGGGGGGCACCAGGGCTGCCTCCAGGCTCTTTCCACCCAACAGGATAGGCAGTTCAGAAAGAAGGCAGAGCTGTAGAGGAGAAACAGAATCCAGCCTCTCAGTCTTAGTGTTTTGTGCAATTAAAAAAAAACAACAAAATAAATATAACTTAAAAACCTCTTACACGACACTAAAGGCAAGTCTGGGACAAGCGGTTGAGAAAACTTTCTCAAAGCCTAAGCAGTACTGAACACCAAGATCGCACGGGGCGGCGGGGGCGGGGTGCGCAAGGGCAGGGCAGAATATACGCCCACCCTCCTGGCGCCTGCGTGGCCAGGGCCCTAGGAGGCCCTGCTGGACAGGGACTGGGTGGGGAAGGCCTTTCAGACAGCTTCAGCGGGGCTTTAGAAAATTCCATTCCAGGATCCATACAAGGAGGGTGAAAGGGCAAAGGGGAAAAAGGGTAGAGAAAGTAGGTGTAGAAGAAGGGAACTAGCTCAGTAAATACAAAACCCGAAACCCTAAGTAATAGAATAACCCTAAAAAGATGCCACTTTCACATATAAATGTAACCCCAAAGCAAAGAATTGCCAGTAAGAAGCCCCACGGGTCTCCTTTGATAAACAAATCATTTGCTTATTAGCACATCGTTTGCAAACAACTGGTGCCTGCCTAAAGTGCTTGTTTGTTCTCTGGAAGTGGGTGAAGCTGGTCCCATGTACTTTTTGTTCAGAGCGTTAATTTGCTTTCGCGAACCGTTTTCATAGGAGGAAGGTAGCTTTTGGACGGCCCGCAGTCGCAGGACCTTGATGTCTAAATGAATGACATCCCTTCCCGCAGGGAGCTGCCCACAGACCACCGGGGTGGGGTCCCTCTAGCCCACGGGTGTGTTCAGCTTCCCGGCTCCTGCCTTCCAGGGTCACATGCTGTCACAAGGTCTCTCGAGCTCCGCAGGGGCGGGGCTGTGACCTTTAGCAAGTCAGCCCGCACAGGAGTTCACCATTGTTTTGAACAAGAGCCAGGACGCTGAAAACGTGATTTCTTTTTAAAAATCTGAACTTACACATCCTCGTGTCCCACCCTCCGCCCCCACCAACCGTCACTCACCCAGCATGAAAGGGGAAACACATGTGTCACATGGGCGAGTTGACAGTTCCCCCAGACACTAGGGTAACAGGGAGGTGGCCCAGTAAGCTCTTCCTTTGGATTGGTCCCCCTAGGCACACACACCTGGGCATACACAGTGTCCCTGAAGAAGCTCCCTATGGAGCAACTGGCCCCAGTGCCTGCTGGCCTGGTCCCCAAATCTCCGACAACAAAGGGTGCGCCCCTGGGGGCACCGCTCCAAGTGGCCATAGCTGGAATCCTGTCTTTAAAAGCCATGCAAATTCTACATTCCTCTCAATAACACAGACTTACTTGCTTTACAATGAGAATAAGGCTTACAGCTGGTTCCCCGTGAATCTTCAAGCAACCTAGAGGCTCCGGGAAGAGAGGCCTGGAGACCCCCAGCCCCCACCGCGTACCCTGGAAGCTGCCCACGCCACACTGGGAAACTTGGGCCTGCGCCCCTCAAGCTATAGGACTTATCTCGGGGGAAACACCAGAGCCGAGGAGGCCAGGCCCCTACTTCCTCCCTGCCCAGTGCTGGCCTGAAGCCCTGCCTGTACCTGCTGAGGACCCTGGGCCTCAGGTGCAGGCTGGGCAACTGAGTGTCACCAGGGAGGTGGAAGAGGTCGGGGTGCGTGAGAGGAGTGTCCCATGTACTTTTTGTACGTAGGTTCCGTCTCTCTCACATTGGGGGCTGCCTGTGCCCCCCGCCCCACCGCGCCCGCACAGCCCCTGGCCTTGTCACAGCAAGGTCTAGGTGGGGCATGGGAGGCTCAGTGGCTTGGGGGGTGGCTGTAGCCCTGGCAGCTCAGGTTTGTAGAGGCCCTCTGAATTCGAGGGCCATGGTCAAGACAAAAGGTCATGGCTCCTGCCCGATCCCACGGGGGAGGCCAACATCAGAGAGCACAGCCAGGTTGGCTCTGGCCTCCTCCCGGCTCCCTCCCGGGTCTGGGCCAAAGCTGGAAGGTTCCAACATCAGACCCTAAAGGGTCCACAAAGGCCAGCACGCATCTCTGGACTGCCTGGGCCGCCAATCACGGGGTGCTCTGCTCATGGTCGACATGCGGTACCCAGGGATTCTGTGCCCCAACTGCGAGAAAGCCTGGCACCAGGAACCTGCTGAAATGTGGGCTTACACAGCCCCCTTCACCAGGCTGGGAGGATGGGGACAAACTGTGCTAGGCAGCGGCGCTGACAGCACTGGCCAGCAGGGGGCAGCAGGCCCCCACAGGGAGCCCACCCAGAGGCTCGGGGCAGGACTCCAGGGCCACCTGTGCCTCCACCCAGATCTCAACCCAGCTAACCGCCCCGGCAGGCACCGGAACCTGCTGGGGCACTGCTCTTCTAGGAGACCCTATGTACAGAGAGAAGGGGAAGCCCTAGCGCTAAAGCCCTTCAGTCAGGAAAACAACTACGAAGTCTCGTCTTCTCTCCTACAAAGTGTCTTGTAGTGCAGTTTGGGAGGGTCAGTTCTGGGGCTTGCACCTCGGTCCATGTGAAAGAAGAACTGAGAAGGAGAAGGGAAGAAAAGGGGGAGAGGAGGCCAGGGTGGGGCCAGGGGGGCACAGGCGGCCGCAGGCTAGGGGGTGCCTGGGCCTTGGCACATTTCGGACAGGATGTCGATGAGGTTGTTCAGGCCCGAGAGGTAGCCGTCCTCCCGGTTGCCTTCCTGCCAGGGGACGTCATGCTGCAGCGTCTGGCCCTCGGGCAGGGGCGTGGTTTTCCCGAAGTCGATCATCCACACCTTGGCCTGCTCCTTCTTGTCATGGATGAAGAGGAGCGAGCTGCCGATGACCTGCAGGGGAGCGGGAGATGAGGGGGGCGCCGCCCGGGCCCCTGCCCCCACCCGCCTCACAGCAACCTGGCTCCTGAGGGGATCTGGAAAACCCTGAGGCCTGACCTGAATGGGACTAGGAGAGGGCACTCGGGGGAAGCCTGGAGCCTGCTGGTCTGCACCCCGTTCTCATGTAGGCAGCAGAGCCCACGGAGAGTGGCCATGTGGGGGGTGGGGGGCGGGCAGAGGACATCAGGTTCCAGAACAGCAGCAGCCCTTCTGTGGGGGCAGTAGTAGGGAGGAGTCCGGAGAGCAGATGGCCGACCCACCCCTCCCTGCACTGAGCTCGAGCCTGCACGCTTCCCACTACTTCCGACCACAGCTGCACCTTGGCTGGGAGGGAGAACAAAGAAGGTGTGACCCCAGGTCTCAGGCAGGACAGTCCCAAGTGGTCATCTGAGGGCTCCTGGCACAGATGTGTTATGACTTGGGTCCTGCACGAGGCCAGGGGCCTGATCCCAGAGGGCCTGCCTCTGGCTGCAGTCATTCTGAAAACGCCCCTTGGGCTTTTGGAGCAGGCAGATCTGTTGGCGAGGGAGGCTTGCTCACAGCTCCGGTGACAGGCCCAAAGGGCATGGCCAGCCACACGGGGTGCAGCCCTCTGCCCGGGATGGCAACAGCCCGACACCCACCTCATGGCTCCTGAAGAAGGGAGAGACTTCGAGGGTGGCCCGGATGTCCTTTAGCCGGTCCCGGTAGGCAATCTGGGAATAGAAGGGTGACCAGATTTTTAAACATTTGGGACTGGGGGTGGTGGGGGGTTTTAAGGGCCGTTTGGCCCATTATAGTCCCTGAGCATCAGGGAGAGGGAGCCTACGCCCTGACACTGTACTCCAGCTTCATCTAGAAGCAAAGTGACTGAGGCCCCGAGGAGGCAGGCGGCTGGGCTCCTCGTCCCGTGCCCTGTCCAGTTCGCACTGCTCTATGAGCAGGACGGACGGGGAGAGGGGGAGCAGTTCCTGAGTATCCGTGCAGCCTTCAGGAGCTCCTCCCACAAGGGTTAAGTTTATTCTGGAATGCAGCATCCTAGGAGCCCTGTTGCCATGGTATCTTCCTGAATACAAACTTCAGTGCCCTGACTTTTGAAAGTTCAAAGTGAGGGAGCCACAGATATCTCTGCCAGGGGTCTCTCCACAGAGCCCTCCAAACCTGGTTGACTGTGCTGGCCCTGGGGGTGCCCACCTCCCCTGGGCACAGCTGGGGATCCCCAGAGCACACAGGCACACACGGTCCCTCAGTGCCCATCTGTAGCAGGGCCAGCCTGGAGTTCAGCACCGAGAATAAACCTCTCTCATGGGGCTCAGGAAGCACACGTTCTGAGCAGGCTTTGCTGAGCAGCTGGTGACCAAGCACCCCCGGGCTCAGGCTGTGTACGAGTCAGGGTGATGCCCCATGACTCAGTGCTTGCCCGGGGCCAAGGGAAGGCTCCCCAGTGGAAAAGGAAGGGAGGGAGAATCCCCAGTTCCAGCCAATGCTGGGTTTCCTTGGAGAAAAGGTCTCTGATCTACCCCTCCCTGCTCGGCAGCCCTGGTAGCCGGTTCAGGAGAAGGTACCTCTCTCAGGGCCCACATGTGTGGTGTGCCCAGGCGCCCTGCCCATGGGGTGCAGAGGCCTGGTGCACCCGACATCTGCTGGGAGGGCCAGGGTCAGAGTGTCCATGCAGCCTGTCTGTTGTGGCGGTGGTGAAGGGAGTCACTTTGTCATGAACTCCTGCCACTCCCAACCCCAGGCTCAGAGACAGTTGGCAGGTTCTTCCCGGGGAGGCTGTATGACCCCCCAGCAGGCACACTGCCCTCACTCAGCCTCACGGTCTGGTGGAGGCTCGGCCCGGCCTGCCGGGGGTGCAGGGACCAGCAAGCCCATCTGGGTGAGTCCCGGCACCACCCTGCCCTAGCTGTGAGGCCCTGACCTCTCAGCTTCCTCATCTGTGGAATGGGGACGAGGGTGTCCACCCCTCCAGAGGCTGGGGCGAGCACGCGGCACAGCACTGGGCAGGCGGGGGTGTTAAGGAAACCTGGTGATGGAAATGATTGCTCTGAAGACTGAAATTGCTCTCAGGAGCCACGAGGTTGGCAGGGAGGGAAAGAGTGAGCAAGTGTTCACCGCGCTTCCCTGTTTGCCCGCAGAACGGGCTGGCAGCCACCTCACCTTCCTCTGCACCTTCCAAGCGGAAGCGTGGGGCCAGGCTCCGTGTGGGCAATGTGGCCACAGCCGCTGTGGCCTGGCTTTGCAGAGTGGGCACTGTACTGCTGCCTGAGACCCCCCGGCTGGCTCCCTGGCGGGGGCCCTGACTCACCAGGATGTTCTGGTTCCCTTTAGTGAACTCTCTGAAGGCCTCGATGACCTGCTCCCGCGTTTTGGTCTTTTTGAAGTCCCGGTTCACAGAGCCGTCTTCTTTCTAAAGAGGCGAACCCAGGAGGGGTCAGCAGAGGGGCTGGAGGGCAGGCCCTCTGCTCCCCAACCCAGGGATCTGAGAAAGCTGCCCGGAGCCCGGGCCTGACCTGGTGCTCCGTACCTGCACCTCCAGGCCCAGTGTGGCTAATCGGGTGGCACAGCAGAGGGCACCCTGGGGCTGGCACCCTCCTGCATGTGTGCAGTGGGGCTGAAGGAGAGGGTGGGCCATGGCTTCCCTGAGGGGCCTGGCCCCGGAACCCGAGAGCTAGGAGGTCCCCGCCGTCCAGAGGCACTCTGGTTCACCAGAGAGCCACACTCCTGACCCCAATTTCAGCTGGAGTCTCCTTGTAACTTAAGACGTTTCACTTAAGATCCCTGAAAGCCACAAAGTAATACTGCCTGCCTGCCTCTGCTGCCCCGTCTGCCCAGCATGTGAGGAAGCTCCATTTCCTCGGGCCACACTCTCGCTGTTCCAGGCTGTGCCGGGGTGGCCCGGGGAGCTCACTCTTCTCTAAGAGGAAACCAGTTCTTTGGGATAAAGGGTGAGAGAGGGGGGCTGTGGGAGCCCCGCACTTGGGCCTGGACGCCACCAGCGTGGTGGGAGTTAGGGAAAGCCTGCAACTGCCTCTGAGGAAACAGGCAGGGCCCGGCCCTGGGGTGGACATGGGTGGCCTCTCCCACAGGGCCTCTGCAGGGCGTTCCCTGGACCCAGGGAGGGGAGAGGCGGGAGCCCGCTGCCCTCACAGCTGGTGGACTTCAGCCCAAGGACATGGCCTGCTGGATGGCGGGCAGACACCAGACCATCCAGCCTGTGAGGGAGAAACACAGGGAAAGGTGGATAAAGGAAAATGAGCAAGAAGAGGAGCAGGAGGAGCCATAGTTGGCATCCAGCCTGAGGGCTGGGTGTGAAACAGAAAAGCTGGTTTGGGAAGACAGGTCGGGGTGGGGGGCGGGCAAATGGCTTTCTGAGCCCAGAGCTCGAGGAGCAGCTGTCCCGGGGGAGGGCGAATCCTCTCCCTGGCAGTGAGGCGCCACCGCCGACGGCAGAACCTCCCACCGAAATGCCATCTGAATGAGGCTGCGGAGCCTGCCCTGGCTTCAGCTTGCTCGGGCTGCCCAGCCCTGACTCTACAGCTGGACCGCGAGGGCCAGGAATGAATGAACAGACCACAGAAACCGAAGAATGCTGGAGGGCCCACCGCCACCGGCTCTGGAGGGATGGCTGCCTGAGACCCCGAGGGGCCTGGGGCCTCACTGCCTGGTCCTCAGGGTGAGCGTGTGCCTGAGCTGGCTCTTCAAACCTCACAGCAAGGGAGATGGAAACAGGAAAAGCATTGTGAGGCCCCAGAGGGAAGAAGAGAGAACGAGGTGGCCGTGAACTTGGGGGAGGCTTCAGTGCAGCCTCACCAGGGCTGTTTGGGGATAAGAGCAGTGCTTGGCCCTGCCTGCCTGGGCAGAGTGAGGGTCGTGGCCTGGTTGTCAAAGGTGGCCAGCGTGCCCCCTCTCCGGTCCGCATCGCACCGCCCGTCCCTGGTTTCCGGGCTATAGGCACCCTATAACCTGGCTCCGGGGTGGGCTCTTTCGGCGCCTGGTATGGTCTGGGCTATAATATAGGGTGGGATCCTTAGGAGGGGGCTGACTGCTGGGAGATGTGGAAGGCAGACCTGCTCTAAGGGCCCAGCCCCCAACATGGCCACCAAGCCCGTCCCCAGACTGAGGAATACAGGACAACTTCTCCAGATGTCTGTCCCTGAGCCTCTGCAGAGAAGAAGCTTAGAGCCTCTGCAGAGTCCTGAGACTCCTGAGGTGGGTGCTGGTGGAGCCCAAGCCCTCATCCCTTCTCTACCCAGGAGCTGGGTGGCCCAGGTGGCCTCAGGTGGCAGCTGGTTGGCCTCACCTTGATGCCTTCAATTCTGAACCCGAGGGTGGCGGTGGAGCTGATGGTCTCTCTCCACTGCATGTACCGTGGCTTGGTCACCGCCCGCTGGGCCTTCTCCTCCTCGGTCGGGGCCTCAGGGTCCACCTCAATCATCTTCAGGTACATGTCCTTCCGGAGGCTGGGCTTCTTCCGGGCCTTGGTGAGCTCCTCTTCCAGGTAGGTCCTGCATGGGAAGAGAGGCCATGTGAGGGCTGCGGGCTGGACCAGCCGGCCAAGCTAACCCGCCCCCTTCCCTCCTCTGCCAGCCTGTACGACTCCGCCAGCAGGAAGAGCCCCTGAGGCTTGGTCAGGCCTTCTAGGTGGTCTTGGAAGGAAGCTGCTCCCATCCAGCAAGGCCGCCCTGCTCTCAGTCAGGAGCCGGCTGCAGCCGGAGCTGAGTGCGCGCCCACCCTGGATGGGCCAGCCTGACTCAGCTGCCTGCAGCCCCCGGCCCAGCACCAGTGGGCCACGGGCAGGGAGCACCAGGGCCCCAGCTGTCTCTGCTCGGCTGCCTGGGCCCCTTCCACAAAGCGAGCGCTTCTGCAGCCAGCACCTGAGCAGGTCGGACAGTTTATCCAATGACCCCACCCCACCCAGCTCCCCAGTTCTCAGGCAGCCTGCGGGGCAGAAAGGTCTCTGGCTCTCTCCACACAGGGGAGATCTTGAGTATGAAGGTCAGGCCAGAAGGAGGCCTCTTGAGGGGACACAGTCTGGAGGTGGGGGGGCCCACAGTAGGGAGCGGAGCCTGGGGCTCCGTGGCCTCTGCTGTATCAAAGACGCCCCTGGCTCATCCTGCCTGTGGACACCAGGCTTCAGCCCAGCCCACGCCCCCTCACATCTGAGCCCAAAAACCCAGAGAAAATGTGTCCAACTCCCATGACTCACAGTCTCACCCTTCGCACAAGCAGGCTAGGCCTGCCAGCTGACCCGGCGGGGGTCCCCTGGACACTGGCGGGGTAACAGGGGCAGGGATGGTATAGGATTTAGGCAGCCTGAGGCTGAATCGCTGGCCCTGGAGGCCTCCCCCACCCCATCGTCAGCTTCATTCCGAGACTGCCAGGAAGGCCCGACTGAGCCCCAAGTTTCTGCACCCTCGCGGCCCCCTTCCCTGCTCCATGTTACACTCCCTTCCTCCCCGCCACCCAGTGGGCTCCGCTGCCGCCTGTGGCCCTTCATGAGACAGAAATGTGCAGTGTGACTTGCAGTAGAGGGAAGTTTTGTTCGCCTGGCCCTGCGTGGGCAGGAACTGCCGGCCTGCTGGGACGACAGGTCCCCGCTCTCTGCTGCCCGTGCCCAGGGCCTCAGTCCACACTCCCCCCACACCTCCAAGCTGCTGGTTTGGAATCCAGAACAGACTGACTGTCAAATTCATGACGTCTTTAAAAGACAACGTTTTCAGAAACCATTGTATCAACTGATAGAAGGAAAATACCCAAATCCTTGCATGTGTACTTGGGCCTGGTCATTTAGAATCTTCTAGAGTGGACAAAGAGCGTAAAGAGCGCCGTGGGCCCTTGGCGGTGCACTCGCGCACACACACATGTTCCCACGCCCACACATGTGTTCACACTACTGTGTGTGCACAGCCAAGTCCGTGAGGTCGAGCTTCAGGGCGGAGACAGCGAGGCGGGAGGGAGCCGCGTGCGCGGATCTGCGTGTGTGCGGCGAGGCTGGGCCAGCAGCAGGCTGGCCAGGCCCCCCACGCACCGCGGGGCTGCAGGGCGGCGGGTGGCCACAATTCTGCAAAGAGCTCTCAGTGGCTCCTTAAACAGGAAGCAGACCTCCAGGTCAAACCCCTTGTCACACAGGGCTTTCTCCAGGAAGGGCCTGGCAGCTCGGTCTGGGTGGAGCTGCTCCCTCACGGGGCGGGGCAGGGATGCCCACAGGAGGTCTCCATGGGACAGCGGGGAGACGCCCGTACCTCTGCCTCCCGGGGAAGGTCAAACCTCCACTTCATAGGGTGTGGGGGTGAGGCTGTGGGGTGGGGGGTGGGGAGCCCCCAGGTGTCACGCCACAGCCATCTACAGCCTCTAACAGGGCGGGGGTCCTGGGGACGGTGCTGGTCCCTGCCCCCAGGCCCTGGTCCGGATGTCTGGAAGACACTGCTGCCTTTCAGTGGCAGGTCACATGCCCGGATTTACAGGGTCGCAGCTAAGAAAGCTCCCCAGAGCAGTGTGAGTGTCTGTCCACGTGGGACCGGGGTCCCACAACACCTCCAGTTCCGGACACTGCAGACTCCCACTGTGCCAGAGGCTGGGTGGTCCTGTTGGCCCTTCCTCCCCTGCCCTGTGGCAAGTCTCAGGCCCACATGCCCGAGGCTCAGTCTGTGCGCTCCCCCCTCCCCCCTCTGCCAAGCATAGACCACGCTTGGGGGGCAACTATGGACTGCTGGCCTCAGGAGAAGCCATGAGGCCAAGGTATCTGGATTGATGCAGGTGGAAAACATCACAGCACGGCTTGGGTGCAGGGCCCGCAGGGCCCACAGAGCCCCCTCAGCAAGTTCGGGGTGAAGCCCTGCAGGTGGGGGCCTGAGGCAAATGAGGGCTGTGCTACTCAGGACATGGGGCCCTGACCTCAGGTGTTAACGCTCAGCCGCAGGGAGGCCCTGAGGAGCACCCAGCACAGAAGGACCCACCCCGCCCGAGGCAGGGAGGGTGGAGCGAAGGGGACTGGTTCTGGAGAGACCCACCCCTTCTCTCCACAAGGGCCCCTCTCACACCCCACTCCCTCTGCCCCCCAGCCCTACCCAGGACAGGGTCAAACGGGAACCAGCCCCGCTCAGGATCCCTCCTGGGAGCCCTTGGGTACAGTGGGGTGGAAGCAGCAGGAGGCAGGGGGACGGGGCAGCCCTGGGCAGAGGCAGGCTCCTGTCCCCAGCGGCTTCCCAGGGACAGACTGGTACCCTGGGCAGCCTTTCAGCACTGACTGGCTACACATTCTTCCCACAGGGTGTACTTTTTTGGGCCACATTGTGAGTGATCACCAACCAGATTATTTATATGTTTCCCCTCGAGGGCGCACCCTGGTGCGCCGAGCGGGGTGAGGGCGCTTCCTGGGACAGAAATAAGACTCTGGGGAAGAGCAGCAGCTCAGGGGCGGCTGGAGGGACATTCTGTTTCCTCCCTGTGGGCGGGGCTGGTGAGGGCCCTGGAGGGAGGCCCGAGGACAGTGTAAGGGCAAATAGTGAGACCTGTGCTCCCTGTCCCCGTCCGTGCCCTGGGGGCGATGCCACGGGACCAGGAGTCAGCCTGCAGGGTCAGAATCCAGGACACAGCTCCCAGGATGGGTACAGAGAGAAGGGAACTGGTGGGCTTGGTCTCCTGGCTTTTCTCTCTCTCTGTGTCTCTTTCTATCTGTGTGACTCTCTGTCTTGCTCTCTCTCTCACTCTCTTTCATCTTTCCCAGTCTCCTTTCATCACGTAACAGGAAGCCACCTTCTTGCTACCCCCCCGAGCACCCCCCCACCCCGGCCGACAGGATGGGCTGTTCCCTCTGCTCTTCCCTGGGGACAAGCAGCATCAAGCCAGGCCCCACCAGCTACTGGCTCCTGCCCTGCCCCAGCTCAACAGAGAAGGGAGGGGGCCATCAGGGGCAAAGCCAGGGTCCCCGTCCCCTCTGCACGAAATGTGAGATGGCTGGGCTGGGGGTCCAGAAATCCCACCAGATGCCCTGGCCTGCCCTTGCACGCACAGGGACTCAGGGGTGGCCCAGGACGCCCAGCGACTGCTCTGAGGAGGAGGAGTCTGGCTCACCTGACACCCATCTTGCAGTCCATCACGCAAGGCGAGTCGAAATCGGCCAGCAGGTCGTCCATCTGGTTGTAGCGTTCCCCGTCCTTTACCACGTCGCCGTGGTAGGCCGGGACGTAGGGCTTCAGCACGTCGTCCATCAGCCGGTCCAGGCAGCGCTGCTCCGACTCACAGTGCTTCTTCAGGATCCGGCCGTTGGCAGCCGCCTTGAAACTCCCTGCAGAGCGAGAGGACAGAAGCCCTTGGTGACCTCTCTACCAGGACAGCCCCCTTGCTGACGGTGCCTGTCCCTCAGGGGTGGTTCGCGGCTTGCTAAGCGTAGGGCTGAAGGTAGGTCCAGGTCTCCGCTGTGGACCATGCACTTTAAAAGAGTGGGTGCAAGTCCTAGCCCCCCCACACTGACTGCAACTCCATGGGGGTTCCCCAACTTCCCTGACCCCAGGCCCCTCATCTGGAGATGGAGGAGCACCAGCACCCTGGAGGGTCAGCAGGGCTGTGAGCCTCTGTGCCAAGACTGGCTCACTCACTCTTCTTTGGGTTACTACTACCGCCCCCACCTGCATCCTCAACCCTGCTTCTCGGGCAACAAAGGCATCTCTGGTCTCAGGAGAAACCCCAACAGGACCTGGCTCAGTGCCAGGGCAGGGAGACTGGCTGAGAGGCAGGAGTCCAAGGCTTGACCCACCTGGCCATGCTCCTTCTGAGCCATACCCTCAGGTAATTACTTACGAAGTGTGTGCATCCACGTACCTTGGGCTGGGCCAACATGGATGGGGATATCAAAGAAATGCTGGACCCTGTGCTGGCCTGAAGTAATGAAGGCCAAGTCCATGGGCAACCACTGGAATGCCCTTGGAGGACAACGCACACCAAAGGGCTCCCACATGTGTGCCTTGGGTCTAGACAGCTCTGAGGCTTTGGCTCCAGGTGCGCCTCCTCCCCGGTCACTAAGTAAACTAGAGACCACATGGCTGACCTGGTGCCCTGGGACCCGTGCCCAGCACTCCACCCTGTCTTGGGGCACATACTACATTTTCATGAATGTTGTGGCCCCTGGCGATGGGGGTATAACAGTAGGTGTTCAATGAAGGAGCCAGCGTTGCCTCTTTGTCCAAGACAACAAATGTCAGGCAAGCTCTGAGATCTATGACTTCATGTGTTTTATTGAGGGAGACTGGAAGAGACTGGAAGAGACAGCCACTGGGGGTGGGGGCAGGGGCGGGGGGCATGTTCTGGGGAAGGGATGGTCCGTGCGCGTTTTCAAGGCGGCATTACGGCCGCATCTCGAAAGTCTGGCTGCGGTTGCCACTGTCGATTCTCAGAGAGAACCTGTTCTGGACACTTTCACCACCAGGAGCGTCCAGGGTCAGGTCCACCCCTCCCCCACCCCCCACCAACGTGTGGGGCAACTCCCCAGGGAGCCGAATGTGCCCACGGCAAGCCCGGGAGAGCCGCGCTACCTGCGTGTCCTGCCAGCTGGATCCAGGGGTACTTCTTCTTGAAGGACATGACGAAGGGAGACCAGTGCACCATGTTTTTTATTTTCCTCCATGATTTGCTCTAGAAACAAGCACACGAAAAGCTCTACATCAGAAAGAGAACCACTTTCTGGTCAGGAGGAATTCAAAGCAAGGCCATGCGCTGCCCGTGGCCACAGGGCAAGAGGGGCCTCACCTCTGTCAGAGGGGTCTTTGCAAAGGCTGAGCACAAAGCCCAGAAGCGAGGGGACCGTTGGGGATGAGGGTCTTACAGGCTTCAGGGGACAGGAGGAAGAGTGCTCTTAATCCAGGTGACCCTGTCCCATGCCACCCTGTCAGGGGCCAACTAAACCCACACCCCCCTCCTTTATGCCCCTTGTAGGGCCTCAGTTTCTTCATCGCTCTAGTGAGGGCTGGGCAGCTGGTTGGCCCACCAGGCTCCTTGGACGGACGGACATTCTGGGATTCTGACAATGACCTCCCACATCTCAACAGCCATGGCCCTCCAGAGGAAGACTAGGGCCACCGTACTGGGCCACCACGTGTCATTTCACACTTCATTTGCCGACATGGTAACAACCGAGGGACCTTGGGCCTGCACGTGGTTTGAAGAGCGACTTTAAAGGGAGTTCCCCAGGGACAGCGCCCCCCACCCCCCACCCCACGGGCACACGGGGTGAGCAGGCCTACAGGTCTCTCCCGTTGACTGTGCTGCTCCTGCTCAGGATGTGCGTGTGTGGGAGAGGCTGCTTGGGCAGGAAGGAGAACTAACATTCATCGAGTACCTTCTTTTCCCAAGAAGCAGGCAAGGCAGTTATGGTCATTTGTAGAACCTGACCCTCAGAGAAGTAAGCAATAAAATGCGTTTAAACCCTCACTGATACGACTACTTTTTAAAAATCCCCTTTTTGCCCTGGCCAGTGAGGCTCAGTTGGTTGGGCGTTGTTCCACAAACTGAAAGGTCACGAGTTCTATTCCCAGTCATGGCACATGCCTGGGTTGTGGGTTCGGTCCCCAGTTGGGGAGTGTGCAAGAGGCAAGTGATTAATGTTTCTCACATCGATGATTCTCTCCCTTTCTTTCTCCCTCCTTTCCCCTCTCTCTAGAGTCAATAAAAGGAAAAAAAATTGTTTTAAATCCTCTTTTCCCCCAGAAACAAACGTGTCTCTAGAAAAAAACATCCCAAAGTTAACTTTAATAAAAACAGGCTGTAGAGGTGGAGATTAAGTGCACCCCTCAAAAAAAGAGATTAGGTGGCCCCAAACACATGAGCCCCTGTCAGGGGTGATGAGAACTGAACCGAGAAAGATTTGGAATTTTTGAGAAAGCAGATCCCTGACCGGCAGGCCCAGAGTCCAGCCCATAGGGCTCTAGGCTGGCAAGAAGGGGAATTTTGAAGAAGGGGGTGAGGAAGGTCCTGTCTCAACGGGGGACCCTGGAGGTACGTCTCCTCGCTCCCTGTCCCACAGGGGTCAGCAGCTGCCCTGAGGGGACTGGACAGACTCCGACTGTGGAGGCTGCCAGAGCCCATGCTTAAATCAAGGTTAACTCAGCTTCCTTTGCTTGTTCTTTGTTGAGACTGACCGCTTCTGCCATCAAGTTTTCAAGTTAAAAGCTGTTTAAGGAGAATTCGTCCCTCCTAAACCTGGTCATTTCTAGCCCCATCCTGGAAGCCCTCTCCTAAGGCTGCCGCAGCCAGGCCCCGTGACAGAAGGGCTGGGCCTTTACTGACAAGGGTGTTTTTCCTAGATCCTTCTGATGGAGATCACCAAAGAAGGCCAAGGAAGGCGAGGTATTTCTTATCTCAGCGCCAGAAGGCTGCACAAACAATCAGGGCAGACAATGCTGAGGCAACAATGGAAAAACCTGATTATAAGAGATGAGCCAAGCAAGGCTGGTTGAACGCAAGGGGAAGACTTTAAGGTAGATCCAGAGGAAAAGTATGCAGTCGGCCACCACCTGCCAGTCACCTCCAGCAACCGCTCCCAGAGGGAATGAGGGTCTCACAGGTCCAGGGGTGGGGTGGGGGCAGGGCAGAGCACTTTCAATCCAGGGCCGACCTCGCCCCACGCCGCCCCGTCAGGGAACAGCTAACTCCACACGGCCTTTCTTCGTGCCTCAGTTTCCTCACCTGTCTAATGAAGGATGGACAGCTGGTCCACCAGGCTCCTTGGACTGACTGATAGACACTCTAGGACTCTGGACAATGACCTCCCACATCCCAACAACCAAGGCCACTCAGGGGAAGATTAGAGAGGGCCCCTGTCACCTGCTGCTGTGTGTCATACACGCAGTGGCAACAGAGGACCAGAGAAGACAGGTCCCAGGGCCAGGGAGGGGCCAGCCTGCAGAGGCAGGTTGGGAAAGACCTGAGAGAAGAAAGAAGACAGTACTGGCTTATGGCGGGAGGGGGCTTATGGGACCAGAGGCGTGGACAGGGATTTGGAGCAGCTGGGACTGGACCTGCTGAGAGTGGGAGCTGGAAGTGATGGGAGATGAGGCTGAGCGGTGAGTGTGCTGTGCGGGCAGCAGGCCCACCTGGGCCTGGGTCCTGGCCCCACCCGCTCCCTCTGATGAACCTCGAACAGTTCCTGACCCTCCTGGAGGAGCCATTATCTCACCTGCAAAATGGGAGTAACACGGATTCCCCTGGTAGCAGGAGGCAAAGCCTTTGGCAGACTATGGGTGTCTGTGGTTCAGGGAGAGGGGTCTCTAAGCTTTTCCTGGGGGGCTGTCAGTCTGCAGTTGGGCAGCGGTGCTGCCATAGTTACTGGAATAAAGACCACGCACCTTGGGCTGGGTCAGGCCCACCCTGTCGGGAGGCAGCTCTCCAGAGACCGGTGAGGGCACAGTAAGCCCGTGACCCACGCCCCTGGGCTGGGAGGCAGGAGGGAACAGAGTTGCATGAGAACAAGGAGGCTGCCGCCCAGCAGGGGCATTGGGTGCTAGGAAACTGCCAGATCCTAGAACTTTCTTCGGAGACGAAAGGCCAGGGGTCCAGCAAGGAGAGGGGTGCTGGGGGGCCTCTGATAGTTCATGGGACCCAAGACCCTCCCAACATCCCTGAGCTCGGAGTAAACGGGCACGTTCTGCTCAGCCCGCCCTTTCCCGGCTCTGTGAGCAAGCATTTCTGCACCGTGAAAAGGGGCCTCACGTGGCCAAGGCCATGACAGCCTCTGTCCCCTGGCCGCCCTGCACCGTGCAGGGCGGTGGAATCTTCCACCGAGGAGGCGGGCTTCACGCCGGGGACTTCACTGCTGGCAGCAGCAGTGCACAGGGGTTTTTCCCGTGGGTTTTAAATAGCAGTGCCCAGGCAGCGCCTCGTGGCTGCCAAACACCACACAGGAAAGGCACTTCCAGGACCAGGGCCAGGCCTGGGAAAGGGGCCTGCAGGGCGACCCACTCTTCCCGTGTCCAGCCCATGGGAGCAGAGATGCATGACAGGGAAAAAGAGAGGTCCCCTGTCCCCCGCTGCCGCCTGTCATTTCACATTTCATTCGTAGACATGGTGGCAACAGAGGACCAGAGGACGTGCGTCCCAGGGCTGGGGAGCGGCGACCAGATGTCAGGTTGTCAGTTCCTGTCTTGACGGCCCCATCTGGGCACCAAACCCCCTCCAGGTGGCAGCTGCTTTCTAAGCTGTGGGCGAGGGCTGGTTGGGCTGACAGTCCCGAGAAGCCCCTTGCTGGAGGGAGCCACGGTCCTCAGATATGGATGCCCCCTGCCCCCCTAGCTACGACAGGTGACGAGGCCAGGAAGGAGGGTAGCCCAATGACATGGAAGAATCCTGTGCAGAAGAGTCGGTCCCTCTCAGCTTTGGCTTTCTACCTTTTCCCACCCCAGAAGGTTCTCAGTAGCCTCAGTCGCCTCTTTGAAACCAGACCACTGCCCCAGGGCTCTAGCTTCCCAAGCCGAACTTTGAGAAACACAAAAGCAGCCCTCAAGGACCTCGAACGTGGAGCAGCAAAGGGCACCTGGTTCCCTCCCCGGGGGCAGCGCCGGTCGCCTACGGATCTCACTGGCATGGTTCCCATCACTTCCCCATCACCAGGGGCATCTGGTCACCCTCTGCTGACCCTTGTCACAATGTCCCCGAGGCTCCCTATGTCTGACGGGTCCCCGCTGGCAACTCGCTGGAAGCCAGGAGGGCTCATTTCCCCAGATGCGTAGGTAGCACAGACACTGGCCCACCTGCCAGCGCTGAGCCTGGTGTCTGTGCTCACGACTCTAGTCGCTTCTGGAGCTCTTGCTACGTGACCGGTGCTAGACCGGGCACTGTACGGCCTCGTCGCTGATCTTCACAACCACCCGACCAGGAAAGGTGTTTTCTCTGTAATAGGAAGGCTCCAAGGCCTGGCAAGTGTTGCTGCTTCCTCAAAGCCATCCGTTCTCTGCCCGCGCCAGTAGATGCGGGCTCACTCGGGGAACCTCCAACCAATTTGCCACTTGCCAAACCTGTCGGCAAGCCAGGGCGCCCATCTGGGAAGGCTCCTTGCCTTTGGGCATGCTCCACAGCTGGCCATTCAAGATCCCAGGACGCCACGTGCTGGGGCTGGGCAGGGGCCCCTTCCGGCTTACCTACCAGGTAACACAAAGTTCTCCCACAGGTCAGATCAGACCAGCTAAACGCTTCTAGACTGTGATGGGAATTCTGCTCTTGGGGTGTCCTTGAGGGCACGTCAAAGGAAAAGAGAGCACCACCGGGCTGATTACCTGCCAAGCAGGTAAGGGGCCTCAGGGTGGGCTGGAGACACGGCGTTCACCTTGATCCTGTGCCGCGTGGCTGAGCCCACTGAAGACTCGAGTGAGGTGTCTGGGGTAGCACCTCAGGACTATAGGCTTGCAGGAAACCCGGCAACATGAATCCCAAGGTGACAGCACTTTTGGGTCAATAAGCACTAGTTTTGGCTTTGCTCTGGCTTCTACCTCAGGGCAGGGCAGGGATTTCTGCTGATGTCTGAAACAGCCCTGACCTCATTCTGTATGAGGTGGGGTCTCCTGCCCGATTCACTCAGAGCCGTTTAGGAGGAAAGAACCAGAAAACAGCTAGAATGGGGGCCAGGGGGCACGGCAGGGTTGGTTCTTAAAGACCTGGAGATGTCTGGTATTCCGAAGCTGCTCTGGACAGTTCCCTCCCCTTGTCCCTAACTCACAGGTGCTCAAATATTCAGAGACCGTGGAGAGAGATTGGCAGAGGGACAAAAAAACCTGTAACGGTGAAATGCCAGCCCTCTTCATGCTTGAGGTGACAGAAGTCATAGAGCAAGTGAGTTGCAGAGCCGGGCAAACACCAGCCGAGACATCTCCAGCCACAGCCAGCCTGTCCCCGCAGCCCATACTCCATGTGCCCCACACAACATGCCAGGAGGACCGGCACCCTTGGGAGGTGTGGGGCAGAAGCGACCCACTGGCCAGAGAGGAGCCTGGCAGCGCCTCCGATGCTGTGTGTGCATGTGAACTAGATTCCGAGCCTCCCCTTGCCCGTGACGGTCAATACTCCTGGCTCAACGCTGTCCCCGGGCTGCTGCTCCGGGTCAGGCGTCCCCACTCAGGCTGCAGGGAGAATCCGCCTTAAACAAACAAAAGGGAGAACCGGGGCTATAACCTCCAGTTCGGCCTTTGTCTGGTATAAAATAGACTGGAGGAGGTGGATGAGGAGGAAGGAGGGGACCCAGAGCAGAGGTTGGGGGCCCAGGGGGCCTCTGGCCACCCGTCTCACATTTTTAAGGGGCGGTGCCAACTGAAAATGTGCGTCCCTTGTCCAAAGCTTAGTAGGAATATCAAGATGTCTCAGCAGAGCGTGAGGCCAAGCACGGGACCCTTCAAGGGCCCGCGGTGACTGCCCAGCCCGTGTGCCCGGGGAACCTGGCCCTGGCCCCTGGGGTGGGACGTGGGCCTGCAGGGCCTTCTGGGTTCTGCCTCGCTGGCTCTTGGCTGATGACCACAGGCAGCTCCGCCGCTCTTCAGTGCTGGGGACAGGTGAGGGCTGGAGACTGCCGGCACCAGAGGCTGCCCTCGGGGGGCTCCCAGCAGCCCTCCGACGAGGCCCGGCAGGAGGGAGAAGGGTGGTCACTGGTCGTGAGCCCTCCCTCACTCATCTTCACACGTTCCCCAGGGTCTGGCCCTGCTCTCTCCTCCCGCGTAGCTTCCTCCTCATCTACTCAGAGGTGGGGGGGGCGGGGGGGGG
>PVJI01016098.1:0-39137 GCA_004026765.1 Micronycteris hirsuta
GTTAAAGGGAGTTATATGAGGTATGGAGGAATATCAACAGGGGAGTGGTAGGGGGAGAGGGTGGGAATGGGGCACAGAACAAGTAGCATAAATGGGAGGTAGACAACAGACAGGGGGAGGTTAGAATAGTATAGGAAGTGCAGGAGCAGAAGGACTTATGTGTATGACCTATGGACAAAACTGAAGGGAGGGGAAAGGGTGGGTAAGGGGGTGGGGGGAAGAAGGGGAAAAAGTGGGACAACTGTAACAGCATAATCAATAAAATATAGTTAAAAAAAAAAGTCTTACACAAATATCAGCAAATCAAATCCAGCAATAAATATACTATATCATTACCATGGAATGTGTCATCCCAGCAATGTAAGGTTATTTAATATTTGAAAATCAACCAATGAATCTTGATATAAACAGGCTAAAACAGAAAAACCTTATGATGATCTATATAGATGCAGAGCAAGTATTTGACAAAATTCAACAAAATCATGAACAAAATTCTCATCAAACTAGGAATAAAAGAGAACTTCCTCAATCTGATCAAGGGCATCTAAGAAATACATACGGCTAATATCCTTTTTAAAAATTAAATTTATGGAGTGACATTGGTTGACAAAACTACTAGTATATATACATATATATATATGTGCATGTATATATATGTTTCAAGTGTACAATTCTATAATACATCATCTGTATATTGTATTGTGTTTTCACCACTCCAAGTTCTATCTTCCATCACCATATACTTGAACCTCTTTACCTGGCTAACATCCTTCTGAATGGTGAATAATCAAATACTTTCCCCTTGAAAACAAGTCATGGTTGTCCACTCTCCCACATCTACTCAACGTTGGAAACTAGAGTTTAGCCAGAGTAGTAAAGGAAAGAGAATAAAGGAATATACTTCAGGAAGAAGTAAAACTATCTTTGTTTGTAATTGACATGATTACATAGTAAAGGCTAAAGAATCGACAGAACTACTAAGTGAATTTAGCAAGGTTTTAGGATACAAAGTCAACACAAGGGGGGGTTCCCCAAAAGATAGAATTATCTTCTGGAGGGCAGGCCCCTTGTAGTACAGGCTTCCCCCCGCTAGGTGAGTGATCTGGGAACCTATCTGCATCAGTTCACCAGCTGGCATTGTGAGAGGCAATGTTTGACTTCAGTGAATTTTTTTTGAAGACTCTTGGAACATGTTTGCCCAGTTCATGATGGGTGATTTACAAGTGTACCTGCCCACACTGCACTGAGTGTTCAGCAGTTTTTGACCAAAAAGGGCGTGACCCCCATACACCACCCTCCCTATTCACCTGATCTCACCCTGAGGGACTTTTTGTTTCCCTGGATGAAAAAAGTCCTCAAAGGGAAACATTTTGCCCATGTGGTAGAGGTGAAACAAACAATGACAGAAGCACTAAAAGGCACCAAAATTGATGAATTCAAAAAACTGTTTTGAGCAGTGGAAAAACATCTTTATAGGTGTATTGTACCAAATGGAGAGTGTTTTGAAGGTGACTGATGTTTAAAAATGTAAGAATAAATGCACAACTTTTTATAAATAAGTTTTTCGGTTCCGCCTCATATTTAAAAATCAATTATATTCTTATATACTAGCTGAGAAAAAATGGATCTCGAAATTTAAAAAAAAGTACCATTTACAATAGCACCAAATCTGAAATACAGACACACTTAACAAAACATGTACAACTGTACACTGAAAATTCAAAATATTGTTGAGAGAAAATATATAACAAATGGAGAGATATAGCATGTATTAATGAATCAGAACTCAATATTGTAGACATGACAATTATCCCCAGTTGAAATATAGATTCAAGATAATGAAAATCAGCAGGTTCTGTTGTTATTGTTTTTTTTTTGAAACTCATGAACTGATTCTAAAATTTATATAAAAGTTTAAAAAAACCTAGAATAGCCAAAATAATATCGAAAAGCTGAATAAAACTTACATTTCAATACATACCACAGAGCTGTAATAAAAAGACTGTATGGAATCAGAAAAATGATAGATATCCAGATTGATGAAATACTGAATGAAGCCAGCATTATGGTGTCATAAGATACCCTTCAACTGTGTTCCCCTATCCCAACAACAAAAATTGGCATCCATTCACAAAATGCCTCTGTGGGAGTTGTGGGATTCAATACTACATGCCAAGGGACCCAGGAGTTGGGTAAACACATCCACCTGTGTATCAGGTTAACAGGCAGGCAGACCTCTGACCTCGGCAGGGCCTGTGGAACCAGCAGGACCCTGTGAACTGGCTCCAGCCCCTCTTGCCAGCGATCAAGGAGCACCTGGAGAACCCCGAATCACAAACAAGGGAACGTTTGTAGAATCCAGGTTTCCAGAGGAAAAGCTCCAGAATTTGGACACACTGGATCAAATAAGAGGAATAGCTTGACTTTGCCAATATCATCGCTTCTCCAAGGTGGAAAGAGAAAGGAAGAGAGGGAAAGAGAGCACCTCGCTCCCCCAGCTGTGCAGGACAGTGGTAAAGGAGACTCATTTCTCTCTTATAGCATCTAGAAAATTAAATTCGGGTCTCCATGATTGGGGGAAGGGAGCAAATTGGGAGAGCAGAAGATAAAATTCATGGAGAGCATTAAAGGGATACAGTTCCTGCTGACTGCATTGTGGACTCCACCAGGAAGCCAGGCACAAAGTCACTGGCGAAGCCTCATCAGAAGATCCTTCAAATCCCTCAACTGGTCTGCAGGTACTCCCAGCACCCCACGTGCCTCACCCATACATCCCCTCACTCTGCAACTTACTCCCTGTGTGTGTCCCCAAGAGCAAGATTTGATAGAAAGCCAGGGAGCACCTCCAGGAAGCAGGACGGGGTCTGCAGGCAATGGAGAAACCACAAACTTGAGCTGTAACACCACCTTCTTGAAAACAAGGGAGAAGCTATCAACAGCCTTCCTGGTGCACTGTAAGAACAACAGAAAACATAAGAGCTTTAAGAATTCTGTCACCAGCCCTGGCTGGTGTAGCTCAGTGGATTGAGAGTGGGCTGGGAACCAAAGGGTCCCAGTTCAATTCCCAGTCAGGGCACATGCCTGGGTTGCGGGCCAGGGCCATGTGAGAATAAAATCTTAAAAAAAAAAAGAATTCTGTCACCAAAGGGAGTGAAGCATGGAGCAGGTATATTCATATAAGATGAAAAAGCTTCAGAATCTAGCAGGACTGACGGAAGGTATCTCTCTCCTGAAGGCAGTTGTTAAAGTTTGGAAGAAATGACTGCCACTTCAAATGTGAAAGGAGCAATGCAAACCTCCAAGAATCATGAAACATGGAAATATGACATAACCAAAGGATCACAATAATCTCCCAGTAATCAAACCCAAACACACAGAGATCTAAGATTCACCCAGTAAAGAATTAAAAATAGCATTCTGAGGAAACTTAATGAATTACAAGAAAACACAGAAGGGCAATTCTTTGAAATCAGGAAAACAATCACAAAAATTGAGAAGTTTACAATCACAAAAATCGATAAGTTTAACTGACAGAAATCATAAACAAGAACCAAATTCTGGAGCTGAAGAATTCAATGAATTAAATGGGGGGTGGGGAATGCAATAGAGAGCAACAATAGCAGAATAAATCAACACAGAAGAAAGAACCTATGAGTTAGAAGACCAGAACTTTGGAATAATCCAGTCAGAAAAGAAGAAAAAAAGAATGGAAAAGAGTGAAGAAAGCCTACATGAATTATGAGACACAATCAAAAGAACCATATGTGAAGTAGGCAGGAAACCTGAAGAAATAATGGCTGAGTGACTTCCTGGGAAGGAATCTGAACACTCAAGTTCATGAAGCCAATAGTCACCCTATTATTTTAATCCCCAAGATAATTCCCAAGACACATTATAATAAAACTGTCAAAAATCAAAGACAAAAAGAGAATCCTAAAAGCAGCAAGAGAAAAGAAGGGTGTAATCTGTAAAGTAATGCCCATTAGGCAATCCATGGATTTCTCAGGAGAAACCTTATAGGTCAGGAGAGGGTGGGATAATAGTCAAAGTGCTGAAAGGAAAAAAAAAAAAACAAAAAAAACCAACCTGCCAATAAAGAATACTTTATCCAGAAAAGCTATCCTTCAGAAAAGAAAGAAAAATAAAAACTTTCCCAGACAAGCAAAAGTTGAGAGACTTCAATACCACTAGACCTTGTAAGAAATGCTGAAGGTTCATTAAGCTGAAATGTCCAGAAGGAAGCAGGGGCATGTGCTCTGAGAACTCTGCAGTGGGAAATGGTGTAAAAATGGAGCTGTATACCAGATGTCCTGATCTTAGGAGCTGAACTGTGACTCCTCAAAAATTCATGTTAAAGCCCTAATGTCAGCACCTCAGAATATGACTATATTTGGACAGGGTCTTTAAAAAGGTCATTAAGTTAAAATGAAGGCTTTAGGGTAAGCCTTAATCCAGTTAGACCAGTGTCAGAGGAAATCTGGACACAGAGACATGGAATAAAGGGCATGTGAGGACTCAGAGAGAAGGCGGCCATCTGCAAGTCAAGGAGAGAGGCCTGAGGAGAAACCAAACCTGCCGACACCTTCATCAGGACATATAGCCTCCAGAACTGTGAGAAAAAACTTCTGTTGTTTGAGCCTCACAGTCTGTGGTACCTTGTTATGGCAGCCCTAGAAAACTAATATGATACAACTAATAAAGTATATGATAAACATGATGAACCTTGAAAGCATCCCAATGAAAGAAGCCAGACACAAAAGCTCACATTTGATTCCACTGATATGAAATACCCAGAACAGGTACATCCATAGAAATGGAAAGTGGACTGGTGGTTGCCAGGGGCTGAAGGGAGTAAAGATTGGGGAGTGACAGCTTACCGTGCCCGGGGTTTCCCTTTGGGATGATGAAATGTTCTGGGACTAGATGGTGTGGTGACTGTGCAATGTTATGACATGGCTAAATGTTACTGAAGTCTTCACTTTAAAAATGGTTAGTTTTATGTTATGCAAATTTCACATCAATAAAAAACTCTGAATTTTAAAAAATCTTTAAAAAGATAGATATAAAATATACTATTAGACTATGCTGTGTTGAGTGACCAAGTGAAGGTATTTGCAGTGTCATGAAGAACAGAAAAGGCAGAGATGAATTCTACTTGTGTGTGATTTGGAACCTAAACTGACCCTTAAGGGGAATAAAGGTCACTCTAGAGAGAAGAGGGATTAGGGTGGGAGGGATTTTCACCCATTCCAGGCTAGAACTGGGTGAAAACTGGGGCACACACATGGGAAGGTGCCTGGAACTAGAGTGGATGGGGGACCCAGAGCACGGCCTACCAGAGTGAGCGTGGATAGTTGGGAAGCTGGGGCCAGCAGGTTAGAGCGCTGCCATCTGCTCATGCCGTGGAGTAGACTGGATCTTGCAGCTGGCTCCCAAACCCAGCTGGGCCCCCAAAACATGGGAGAAATTTGAACATTTTTATTCCTGAGTCTCCCTTTCCCTAGGGAGATTAATTTAGTAAGTCTAAATTTAGGGGACAGAAACCTGGACTTAAAATAAAATACATTTTAGAAAGCTCTCTAGGTGATACTGGTGATTAACCTTATGGGAAACCATTGACTTCCCAGTGAGTGCTTCCCATTTAGCGAAGAGTCTTTCAGTTTTTCTTTCCCAGCTTAATTGAGGTATAACTGACAAAAATTGCATATATTTAAGGTGCACAATGTGATGATCTGATATATGTATACATTGTGAAATACTTACCACAATCAAATAAACACATCCATCACCTCATCTAACACCCTTTTGTGTGAACGTGTGTGTGATGAGAATGCTTAAGATGTACTCTCAGCAAACTTTAAGAATACAGTATTATTACCCATAATCGCCATCTGTACATTAGCTGCCCAGAACTTATTTACCCTATCACTGAAGTTTGGTGCCCTTGACCAACATTTCCCATTTCCCCCAGCCCGTGGCCATACTATTCCGCCTTTGCTTCTATGACTTCCACTTTTTAAGATTACACATACAAGTGATATTATACAGTATAGTAAGTACTCACTTAACAGCATCGACAAGTTATTGAAAACTGATTTTTAAGCAAAATGACATGTCGGGAAATCAATTTTACTATAGGCTAATTGATAGAAACAAGAGTTAAGTTCCTATGACATATTAATGGTCACAAAAACATCACCAAACTTCTAAATAAAGACTCAAAACACTTCTAATATTAAAAACATTGAAATAAGTGTGAGCAAGTCATCATTTAAGAAAGATGAATAAGACTTCCAGCCAAGATGGAGGCATAGGTAGACATACTGTGCCTCCTTGCACGACCAAAAGAGGAAAAACAACAATTTAAAAACTAAAAACAACGAGAACTGACAGAAAATTGAACTGTATGGAAGTCTGACAACCAAGGAGTTAAAGAAGACATGTTCATCCAGACCTCATCCAGACTGCATCCAGACCAGTAAGCATGGTGGAGCTGGGTGGAAAGCGTGTGGCAAGATGGCGATTTGTGGTTGGTGGAGTGGTACGGGCAATGCTGCAGCTTCCCGGACAGACCCACGGCCAGCACACTCAGTGAAACCTGCGGCTGCCCAACCTGGACCCAGCGGGGCCGAGACTAGTGGACCAGGTGGTTCCTCATACGCGCGCAGATAAACCAGGAAAAAAAGCTGGGGAGCAGAGCACACTACGCAACCCACCATCTCCAGGAAATATAGCCTCAAACCACTGATTGAAAACACCTGTGGGGGCTGAGGTGTCAGCGGGAGGAACTCCCAGCCTCACAGGAGAGTTCATTGGAGAGACCCACGGGGACTTAGAACTACACAAGCCCACCCACCCGGGGAACCAGCACAGAAGGGCCCAATTTGATTGTGGCTAGAAGGGGTAGTGACTGAAAGCTGGCAGAAAGCAGAACAAATGCCATTGTTCCCGCTCACGCCCTGCCCCACAGGCAGTGTCACAACACAACCATGTGGGTTACCCCGCCCTGGTAAACACCAAACACTCTGCCCCTTAAAGTAACATGTGCACTGAGAAAAAAAAAAAATGGCCCAATTGAAAGAGCAGATCAAAATTCCAGAAAAAAATACAACTAAGTGATGAAGAGATAGTCAACCTATCAGATGCACAGTTCAAAACACTGGTAATCAGGACGCTCATAGGATTGGTTGAATTTGATTGCAAATTAGATGAAAAAATGAAAAATACGCTAAGAGAAATAAGGGGAAATGTACAGGGAACCAATAGTGATAGGAAGGAAACTGGGACTCAAATCAACAGTGTGGACCAGAAGGAAGAAAAAAACATTCAACCAGAAAAGAATGAAGAAACAAGAATTCAAAAAAATGAGGAGAGACTTAGGAATCTCCAGGACATCTTTAAACATTCCGACATCCGAATTATAGGGGTACCAGAAGGAGAAGAGAAGAGCAAGGGATTGAAAACTTATTTGAACAAATAATGAAGGAGAACTTCCCCAAGCTGGCGAAAAAAATAGACTTCCAGGAAATCCAGGAAGCTCAGAGAGTCCCAAAGAAGTTGGATCCAAAGAGGAACACACCAAGGCACATCATAATTACATTACCCAAGATTAAAAATAAGGAAAGGATCCTAGAAGCAGCAAGGGAAAAGGAGACAGTTACCTACAAAGGAGTTCCCATAAGACTGTCAGCTGATTTCTCAAAAGAGACCTTACAGGCAAGAAGGGGCTGGAGAGAAGTATACCAAGTCATGAAAGGCAAGGACCTACATCCAAGAATACTCTATCCAGCAAAGTTTTCATTTAGAATGGAAGGACAGATAAAGTGCTTCTCAGATAAGGTCAAGTTCAAGGAGTTCATCATCACTCAGCCTTTATTATATGAAGTGTTAAAGGGATTTATATAAGGTATGGAGGGATATCAACAGGGAAGTGGAAGGGGGAGAGAGGAGGAAAAAGTACAGAGAATAAGTAGCATAAACAGTAGTTAGAAAACAGACAGGGGGAGGTTAAGAATAGCATAGGAAATGTAGAAGCGAAAGAACTTACGTGTATGACTCACAGACAAAAACTAAAGGGTGGGGAATTGGGTGTGGGTGCAGGGAAGAGGGGAATTAAGGGGCGGAAATGGGACAACTGTAATAGCATAATCAATAAAATATATTTTTTTAAAAAAGGAAATGAATAAAAACAAGTAAGAGAATTCTTTTCCAACCACTTATTCCAGTTCAGGAGCAAAGGTAGGTGGATTCTATCCCTGCAGCTCAGAGCACAAGATGGGCACCCACCCTAGACAGGACACCCTTCTCATTGCAAGACACATTCACACAAACACCCACACTCTCTCACACTGGGAAAACGTAGACAGTCCAGTTCACCTCATGTGCCCATTTTGGGGATGCGGAAGGGAACCGGAGTACCCGGGAAAATATACATGGCAAAAAAAGACTTAGAGAAACAAGAAACATGAAACTCTAAACAGACGGTGGCCCTGGCTGGGAATCTTTTTTTTCTCTCATCATCATTATAATGAACTGACATTATCTGAGGTCCCGCTCTATTTGTCTTTCTGTGTCTTGCTTATTTCAGCATAACGTCTGACCTCCAGGTTCATTCGTTTGTTGCAAACGGATTTCCTTTTATTAAAAATCCTAACCTGATTATGTTTATTGACTTTAGAGAGAAGGGGAGAGGGAGGGAGGAAGAGGAAGAGAGAGGGGGAAGAAGAGAGAGAAATTTAGATGCGAGAGAAAAACATTCATCAGTTGCCTCCCATACACACCCCGACTGGGGATCAAACCCGCAAACTAGGTATGTGCCCTGACCAGGAATCAAACACACAAACTTTTGGTGTACAGAACAATACTCCAACCAACTAAACCACATGGCCAGGGCAGGATTTCTTTCTTTTTATGGCTGAAAAATATTTAAATATATTTCCATTGTTATATCTATGTCGATTATGTTTTATATATAATATACAATGGTCATCACTTGTGAAATATTATATATGAAGAAAAAGTATTACATATAAATATATAAATATACATACATAAAATGGAATATATTTTTTAAAGATTTTATTTATTTATTTTTAGACAGAAGGGAAGGGAGCAAGAGAGGGAGAGAAACATCAATGTGTGGTTGCCTCCCACATGGCCCCCACCGGGGACCTGTCCTGCAACCCAGGCATGCGCCCTGACTGGGAATCGAACTGGCGTCCCCCTGGTTCGCAGCCCACGCTCAACCCACTGAGCTACACTAGCCAGGGCAAAAAATGGAATATTTTATACACATATATTTTCTTTATCTATTCATCTGTTGACTGGCACTTAAGTTGTTCTCTGTCTTCCCTGTTGTCAATAAGGTCTTTCAGTTCTACATTGATGCTACTGAAAAATTACTAATTTTTAGATGAAAGAAGATTCATTATGCTCTGTATACTGTAAAAACAGAAAAGGCATGCAAATTCATGTTAACAAGATTTTCTAGAAAATATTTTTGCTTAATCTTCATCTATATGCGAAGTTCAATTAACCAGAAAAGCAAATTTTCCAAATATTAAAGATTTAATATGTGTACAAACCTATATCTTGATTTTAAAAATACTTCAAGTATCTGAGTTATACAAAAAATAAAAACAAAACAAAATACCTAAAAACAAAGATAATACCCCCCAAAAAATCTTAGGATAACTAAAGTTGGCCCTTTCCAAATTTTGTACATATTCACCCTTTAAATTTCCTGATTATTTTATTTAACTATGTGACCGTTCTCTCAACAATATCGCTGAACGCAAATTTTCTAAGAGCATTCTATTTTTACTCTCTTATGATTCAAGGTCGGCCTAAGTATAAATATTAAGCAACAAGAATAACCATTTAAAATGTGGAATAAATTTGCATGTTTTACTTTCCACAGCTGGTGTCGCCAGCATAACACTGTCCAGGGCTAAAGATGCTGTACTGGGCGTGCCCCAGCCCGGGGCTGCCAGGCCTTCACAGGGAGATACACTTACAGGCCCAGGTCACACTTTACAGAAGCACAATTCAACTACACCCCCAGGTGGATGCAGTTCTCAGGAAATCACACAGGCTTAAAAGACGGTTTTTATGTAGGTTTTAAATTTTGAATATAATGATGCTTAGGAAGAGACTGAAGTGAAATAAATATCAAATACTTTTTTTTTTTAAAGATTTTATTTATTTAATGTTAGAGAGAGGAGAAAGAAGGGAGAAAGAGCAATGTATGGTTGCCTCTCACATGGCCCTCACTGGGGACCTGGCCTGCAACCCAGGCATGTGCCCCAACTGGGAATTGAACTGGGACCTTCTGGTTCCCAGCTCGCGCTCAATCCACTGAGCTACCCCAGCCGGGCTCAAATACTTTTTCCTTACATATATTATTTCACAAATGATGACTTGTTTACCTCCAGGGTGGTACTTATAAGATAAAACTGAAAAAATTGTAGCACCAATATTTCCAACTTGAGAAGCTGTTTTAAAACAAAATATCTGCCTTATAATTCTCAGTTGTTTTCAGGAAGCAAAGGGCTCCTGCAAACCTTTCTCTGCAGAAGCTCTTACTACCTTTACCCATCTCTTGGTTTACAAAGTTTCAAGGTAAATCATCCTCAGTGCACATGAACTCTTACAGAAGCTTAAATCTAAAAATCCCCCATGGGAGACAATGTTGCAATGGGCTTGTACAAAGCTTGGTGGGAGCAGATCAAAGCTCCAGCCCCAAAGACCACACCATTCAAGAGAGGTAGGAGCAAAGAGCAGAGAAAAGGGAAAATAATAATGAAGTCAAAGATAACCCAAGAGAAAAGGGAAAATAATGAAGTCAAAGATAACCCAGAACCTGGGCGGTGGGGGAAATGGCACATGAGAACCACTCTTTTGGGAGTCCTAGGGAAACTTACTTTGCAAAACCACCCAGGAAGCAAGCCTTTATATGTTTCAGTTGAACTCATCTGAATTGATTCTGCTTCTCTGCAAGGAAAACCCAAAGGGCTGTTATTTAATAAAAAGACATTTCAGAAGTTTTTCTGTATATAAATTATTATAGCAGTGTAATTTCTTGATATTGTTTCAATGTCCTTCTGATCATAGCTGTATAGTGTTATGCCTGGAAGCAAGAGCAAGCATGGTGTAGATAAAGAACCCATACTTCTGAACTACATGTATAGTTCATACCTCCTATTCAGGTCAAATCTTCCCACCTTTTAGCTGTGTGACCTTGTTTGAGGTAGTTCATCTCTCTGAACCTCAGTTACATCACCTGAGGGTAATAATGTCCACAGCAACAACTGCTGTATCAAGATTATATGAATACCCTGGCTGGTATGGCTCAGTGGATTGAGTGCCAGCCTGCGAACCAAAGGGTCACTGGTTCAATTCCCAGTCAGGACACATGCCTGGGTTGCAGGCCAGGCCCCCAGTAGGAGGTGCGCAAGAGGCAACCACACATTGGTGTTTCTCTCCTTCTCTTCCTCCCTTCCCCTCTCTCTAAAAAGAATTAAATATTTTTTAAAAAGTACTTTGTAGAAAAAAAAGATGAGACAATGTATATAAAATTCTGGTAAACAGTGCTTTTAATAAATATTAATCCCCTTCTGAGAGAAGGATAAATCACAGAATTAATTACAAGGAAAAAAAACAAAAGAATGTATAGAATGTATTAATAGATATATAAGTGCCTGTCATATAGCTTGTGTCCAATAAATGTTAGTTCCTTTTTAAATTTATCCATATAAAAAGCCATATCCTATCTAGTATGGTCAAATGGTTCTTTATAATGAAGTCACAACATTGGGCACAGAAAAAACTGTGACCCTCTCTATATTAGTAAACACTGTATACTAAAGATGATATAGCATACCCCATGGTTCACTGCAGCACTATTCACAATAACTAAGAGGTGGAAGCAACCCAAGTGTTGGATAAACAAAATGTGGTATCTATATACAATATTCAGTCTTAAAAAGGAAAGAAATTCTGACACATGCTACAATATGGATGAGCCTAGGGGACATTACGCTAAGTGAAATAAGCCAATAACGAAAAGACAAATACTACATGATTCCACTTCAGTGAGGTACCTAGAGTAATCACATTCAAAGGGAAAGAAAGTAGAATGGTAGCTACCCGGGACTAGGGGAGGAGAAGTGGGGAGCTGTTGCATAATGGGGTAAACAGCTTTAGTTTTGCGAGATGAAACAGTTTTGGAGCTCTGTAGTACAATGACATAAATATACTTAACACTACTGAACTGTACACTTAAAAATGATTAAGATGATAGATACATTTTATATTATGATTTTTTACCACAATTAAAAATAATAAAATGACTTGTTAAATGATATAACTTGTAAGCTGTCATAATAATGCATGGTCATTATGCTGATTAATTATGAAATGTGTTACAGAGACAGCTATGCAGTTTGCTGACCAGAGCCAAATTCATATCAAGCTTCAGAAGTTACTTTAGAGCCTGCTTTCTTGAGTAAAAATCTGGGACTTGTTAGGATTAATCTTCTAAAGGAAAAAATGAAATTTGACACCTTTCACTGTAATAATATTTGCGATTACCACTGGAGAATTATAAGATGTTAAAGCTGAAAGAAACTTTAAAAATTACATTTTAAAGTTGAAGAAAGGGAAATATAGACTTTAATCAAATGAAATTATTTGCTTAAGATCATACAGCTAGTAATATGAGAACCGGAAAGAGAAACAATCTCCAGGCTTCCTCTAGATCCTCTTGTACAACAGACTTAGCTCTCCAGAATTCTTCACTTCTGAACTGCACTGTTTAATATGCTCTTACTAGACGGCAGCAGGTGTATTGGTCTGGTATTCTAAGACCCTGGATTTGAGGCCCCAGTACATTTCTATTATATCCTCCTCCAACCCCCCCCTCAAAATACATATCCACATTTATAAGGCTATGTTAATATTAACAAGCATAAAGTTTAAAGGACATCCATAACTTTCTAAATAAAACAAATACTTGGGTCCAATGGAGGTTAACACCTTTTTAATCATTCACTATTTTTTATTTCAATCTTTATTGATATATAGATATATTAGCATGTTAGTTTTAAACCAAAAATGACTAAAGCATAGAAACCCATCCTATTTTTTTTTACATCTGGAACCAAATTTTCCTAGTACTTGACCTATGAGGCTTCAGACCAGAACATCCTCAAATCTGGCAATTTGTCCTCAATCTTCCTTAATTTGTTAAGTTCAGTTTTTCTTTAAAATGCCCCTATGTTACAAAGAAACGTCTGTCAAAAGGTCTAACCCTCCAGTAACTTTCATAAGCAAAAACAGAGAGATTTCTAGTCACAAAGTAAAACCTACATGGACACCATTCTCCCAACTGAGCTACCAACCAGCATAAGGAACCTATCAGCGTGGAATGGCAAATGTAGCTCAGCCCTATGGAAAAGCCCATATACGCGTGGTGGCATGCAGGATGCCAAACCCACGGATCGGTTCTCCCATCGGAAATCAGGCCTGCATTATACCTAGGCTGCTTTGTGACTTGCTCTTGCTAAAACTCCCTCACCCTGAGTTGAGGCAGCAAATGCTTACTGCATATCTTTAAAGTAACTTCCTGAAGTCCCATTTCCTCCACAGGACTTAGGTGGTCCGTGTGAATTTGTCATCACATTCACAACACCGCGGACACTGCTGGCCAGTGTCCACATCAAACCGGAAGCTCAAACCATAGCAGTTAACAGGTGACACTTGAGTTTAAAGACAGACCCTCCCTCAGTAGTGATTTTCTGCACCCTGAGACTTTCAGAGTTCCATCCAATTTGAGGTGTGAGGGACATTAGCAGTGACAGCTTGGTAATTAATCCAGTCGTCAACTTCACACGTTCAAGCAGCAGTGACCAGTGACAATGGTCCCTACATTATTCAAATGCAAGGTTTTACTACTGTCTCAGACACAGGGAAGCAGTCCATTTTAACTTATTATTTGCATACATCCATTTATTTTCAGGTAACTAAAGATTCACCAATTAATCTAATCTACCATAAAACTGATAGCAAAAGCAATGATAGCACTGTTGGTTACTAATGGTAAAACAGGAATGAGACACGCACAAGATGTAATAATGAATACTATAAAATGTATTATAGCCCGGCTGGTGTAGCTCAGTGGATTGAGCGCGGGCTGGGAACCACAGGGTCCCGGTTTGATTCCCCGTCGGGGCACATGCCTGGGTTGCGGGCCAGGTCCCCAGTGAGGGCCATGTGAAAGGCAACCATACATTGCTCTTTCTTCCTCCCTTCTCCTCTCTCTGAAAATAAATAATAAATAAAGTCTTTAAAAAAAATTTAAAAAATGTATTATACATTCAGATGCTACTGTATAATCCTTTGCCATATATGATGTGTCCATTGATGAGATTTAAACTTCTCTCAATACATCCTTTTTTCTTTTTCTTTAGTATATTTTATTGATTATGCTATTAAGGTTGTTCCATTTCCCCCCCTTTATTCCCCTCTGCCCCGCTCCACATTCCCAGCCTTTAGTTCGTGTCCACAGGTCATATGTATAAATTCTTTGGCTTCTACATTTCCTATACTATTCTTAACCTCCCCCTATTTTCTACCTACCATTTATGCTACTTATTCTCTATGACTTTTCTCCCTCCCACTCCCCTGTTGATAACCCTCCATGTGGTCTCCATTTCTGTGATTCTGTGACTGTTCTAGTTGTTTGCTTAGTTTGCTTTAGCTTTTGTTTTAGATGTGGTTGTTAACAACTGTGAGTTTGCTGTCATTTTACTGTCCATATTTTTTATCTTCCTTTTCTTAGATAAATCCCTTTAACGTTTCATATAATAAAGGCTGGGTGATGATGAACTCCTTGAACTTGACCTTATCTGAGAAGCACTTTATCTACCTTTCCATCCTAAATGAAAGTTTTGCTGGATAGAGTATTCTTGGATGTAGGTCCTTGCCTTTCATGACTTGGAATACTTCTTTCCAACCCCTTCTTGCCTGTAAGGTCTCTTTTGAGAAATCAGCTGACAGTCTTATGGGAACTCCTTTGTAGGTAACTGTCTCCTTTTCTCTGGCTGCTTCTAAGATTCTCTCCTTATTTTTAATCTTGGGTAATGTAATTATGATGTGCCTTGGTGTGTTCCTCTTTGGATCCAACTTCTTTGGAACTCTCTGAGCTTCTTGGACCTCCTGGAAGTCTATTTCCTTTGCCAGATTGGAGAAAGTCTCCTTCATTATTTGTTCAAATAAGTTTTCAATCCCTTGCTCTTCCTCTTCTCCTTCTGGTACCCCTATAATTCGGATGTTGGAACGTTTAAAGATGTCCTGGAGGTTCCTAAACCTCTCCTCATTTTTTTGCATTCTTATTTCTTCATTCTTTTCTGGTTGAATGTTTTTCTTCCTTCTGGTCCACACTGTTGATTTGAGTCCCAGTTTCCTTCCTATCCCTATTGGTTCCCTGTACATTTCTCCTTATTTCTCTTAGTGTATTTTTCATTTTTTCATCTAATTTGCAATCAAATTCAACCAATCCTATGAGCATCCCGATTACCAGTGTTTTGAACTGTGCATGTGATAGGTTGGCTATCTCTTTGTGGCTTAGTTGTATTTTTTCTGGAGCTTTGGTCCCCCAAAGCTGTTCTTTCATTTGGGCCAATTTTTTTTCTCAGCATGCCTGTTACATATAAGGGGCGGAGCCTGAGGTGGTCACCAGGGCAGGGCAACCCATGTCACTGCTTCATGACACTGCCTGTGGGGAAGGGGTCTGAGAGGGAACAATGGCATTTGCTCTGCTCTCTGCTGGCTTTCAGTCACTTCCCCCACTACCCACAATCAAATTGGGCCCTTCTGGTGCTGATTCCCAGGTAGGTGGGCTTTTGTACATTCTAGGACCCTGTGGGTATCTCCAACAAACTCCCCTGTGAGTCTAGGAGTTCCTCCCATTGCTGCCTCAACCCCCACAGGTTTTTTCAACCAGAGTTTTGAGGCTTTATTTCCCCCCATTGGCACCCTGGGCTACATGGTCTGTTTCACTTCCCACCTGTTCCTTTATGCTCACGTGAATGGGGGACCAACTGCTCCATGAGCTGCAGGCTTGCCAGGTCCCACCAGATCCGCCAGCTGCCACCTTGCCGCGAGACCTCTTGGTGGGCTGCACAGCTGTGCCCCTCCTACCAGTCTGAATGAACGTGTCCTCTTTAACTCCTTGGTTGTAGGACTTCCATACAGTTCGATTTTCTGTCAGTTCTGGTTGTTTTTTGTTTTTAAATTGTTGTCCTTCTTTTGGTTGTGCAAGGAGGCACACTGCGTCTACCTACGCCTCCATCTTGGCCAGAAGTCCCCTAATTTTTTTCAATATAGAATATTTACTATATTATATGTAGATTATCACCAGAAAACCAGAAATATTTATTTTCATAACAGATATATAAAGTAAGTTTAATTCAGTGATCCATTCAAGAATTATTAGAAATAATTTTTATAATACTCAAAAAACTGAAATCGGGTAATTAAAAATAAAAACACATACCTATTATTAAGATGGGTCAAATTAAAAACTGATAATATCAAGTGCTGTCAAGGATATGGAGCAACTGGAACTCTCATACATTGCTTGTGGGGATAGAAATGAGGGGATATAAATGTGTATAGCAGCTCTGTTCATAATCACCCAAAACTATAAAGAATACAAATAACTTTCAACATTGACTGGATACACAAACTGTAGTATACCCATAATAGGAAATACCATTTGGGAATAAGAAAGGATACATACACACATGGATGGATCTCAAAGATGTTGTCTGAGTGAATAAAAGTCAGCCTCAAAGGTTCCATACTATATAATTTCATTTATGTGACACCTGGAAACGGCAAAACTTATAAAGATGGAAATAAGGTCAAGGGTAGTCAAGATTAGGGACAGAGTGAGGGCTTGACTGTAAGGGGACAAACATGAGGGAGAGCTTATTATGTTTTGTTCTCTGGGCTGCTTCTGGTGATTGAACTGCTCTGTATCAGGACTGTAATAGGGGTTATATGAATCAATCAATTTTAAAATTCAGAATTATACGACAAAAAGGTCAATTTCACTTCATATAAATTCAAAGAGTAATAATGAAAGAATGAGAACATGCAAATACTCTAAAACACTCAGTTAAAAATAAAAGGTAGCCCTTGACTGGTGTGGCTCAGTAGGTGGGTCGCCAGTTTGATTCCTGGTCAGGGCAAGTGCCTGGGCTATGGGCCAGGTCCCCAATTAGTGGCGTACAAGAGGCAACTGATCAATGTTTCTCTCACACACTGATGTTTCTTTCCCTCTCTTTCTCCCTCCCTTCCCCTCTCTCTAAAAATAAATAAAATCTTTTAAAAAAGGTAAAAGTATCAATTATTATTTAAAAGACACTTAGGAAGTATACAAAATACAATGACTGGGCTTTGTTTTGACACTGATTTGAAAAAAACACAGACATTTTTAGACCACTGAGTAAATCTGAAAACAGTACTAGATGATACTTTGTTCCTTGTTAGGTAGGATTGCAGTTATGTAAAAACTAAACTTTTAAAGAAAATTCATACAAAAATATTTAGGGGTAGAATTACATGGTTTCTGGCACTTGCTTCAAAATTCTTCATAAGTAAGCAAAGAAACAGAAATTCAAAAGAGAAAAGATGGAGGGAGGGAGGAAGCGAAGGGAGAAGAGGAAGTATGGCAAAGCCAGAATGGCGCATGGAATCTGAGGCTGGGCTGGTGGAGGAGGGTTCACTGTACTCTACTTTTAAGTATGGATGCAAATGTTTATAATAAAATGCTGAGAGAGAAAAAGAAAAACAGTGACTTTGTCTCCACAAATACTCCCAAGAACGCCATCCAACTGTTTTTTATTCATTTATAAGATACACTTATTCTGCCTCATGATTTTCATTAGGTTTTTATAATCTGCATCCAACGTGACAGGAAACCAAATCAAGGGAGAAAGAGTGATTCAAAACTGGCAGTTGTGATTCTGCTAAAAAATAATGGCTTAAAGAATGCTTTTCAAATCTCATTTAATGCTCATAAATTAGTAAAACCATCATGAGATGTAGAAATATTAATAATTTTCATTAATTTATCTACTGCACACTCCTTTAAGTACAGGTGATAATAATAGGAAGAGATAAATGCTCAGAAAGTCTAAAAGCAGATGTAATAATCTGAACAAATGGACAAGAATGCTACATAATATGAGAAGTATCTCTCTAATTTACTCTGGCATAACTCAAAATGTCAGAGTTCTACGAAAACACTCCCGACTAACTGAAAATGTGCTCTGACTGGCAACCTGTTATATGGGAGGCACTACTGGGGAGGCCCAGGCTTTCATCTACTTAGCATTATCAGGTGAGAAAATACTTAAAATCTTAGTATGACTTTTGTTTAAAATAGTCCAACACTGTTTAAGGCTAGAGTGCAAAAACAATGAACACAGGTAAAAACAACAGAAAAAACTGAAAAGGAAACTAGCTGCAGAAGCAAAAGCCCCATCAGGCTGCAGCAGCAGGTGTGACATTCGGGGGAGGATAGGGGCATAGGAGTGAATCAAAGGAGGTTTCTGACAGCCCCTCAGTCGAGCTCTGAAGAACTGGTGGTATTTCATACATGGAGCCAACGACTCCTGTCACTCAGAAGTCTCTCTTATTAATATTGAGGAAGGAGGGTCCCGAAGAGTGGAAGTGCAGTGGAAACAGGTTCTGAGCCTGTATTAGTACCTGGTCCTAATGCATCAGACTGCCCCTAATGTCTGGAGAGCTGCCTTGATCCTGCAGCAGCTATTGCATTACAAGGTGAGATGACTGAATAAAGCCTTCTCCTTCTCAAAGATGCCTATACCTTAATCCCCTGAACTTGTGAACACGTTACCTTGCATGGCACAAGGGACTTTTCAGATGTGCTTAAAGTTAATGGCTTTAAGATGCAGAAATGATCCTGGATTACTCAAATGGGTCCAATCTAACCATAAGAGTCCTTTAGAGTGAAGAAGCTTTCTTGGCTCAGGGCAGAGAGAGAGCTGTGACTACGTTGGAGGGGTCAAAGGGATGCAATATGGCTATCTTTCAAGGCAGAGGGAAGGAGCCAATGAATAAGGGGTGGAAAACTTGAGAAAAGAGAATCTCCTCCAGGGCCTCCAGGTGGGGACACAGCCCAACCGATGCCTTCATTTCAGCTGGTGAGACCCAGCAGCACTAGGAACCCAATACAAAGTAAGATGTGCTTCTCCCACTTGTCAGGCCTCTGTCTGTGCCCCTTCTCTGCTGCCCCCAATGAAGACCACTTCCATTCAACTAAAAGATGTGATCCTCCAAATCTCACATCTCCAGATCCCACTTAACCAAACCACATGAGGTCACAAGCCCTACTCCACATATTCTGCTTAGCACCAACACCTCTCCACTTTAGTCCTTGCTGTTTGCAATTATTTTCTTCTTTAAAGTTTACACTTATAATTTATTAAATACCAAGCACCATGAAAGAATTTTTCATGGATTTTCTCATTCAATTCTCCCAACAACCCTATCAGATAGACATGTTATACCCATTTTTTAAATCAAAAAGTTCAAAATCACCCTGCTAATAAATGGAAGAGCCAGGATCCGAAGCTAGGCAGACTGACCAAGAAGTTGGTTCCTTTAACCATGACAATATCTGTCTCCTAAGTGAGAAATGTAAGTTCTAAGATCTTGTGCATTTATTGACACAATACCTCCACTGTTTAGCACAGAGACTATTAATAGTTGCTTAACATGCACCAATAGGGCAAAGATAGGTTTCCCCCCTACTATTCCTTTTTTTTTTAAAGAAAACTTTATTACGAGAAGTCAAATACATACAAAAATAGAGTAATGATATAATAATCCCTAAACACCCATTCCCCAATTTCAACACATTAAAGTAGGGCCTATCTTTTATTTTTTTTAAAGATTTTATTTATTTATTTTTAAAGAGTGGAGGAAGGGAAGGAGAAAGGGAGGGAGAGAAACACCAATGTGTGGTTGCCTCTCACATGGCCCCCACTGGGGACCTGGCCTGCAACCCAGGCATGTGCCCTGACTAAGAATTGAACCGGTGACCTTCGGGTCCACAGCCCGCACTCAATCCACTGAGCTACACCAGCCAGGCCAAAGTAGGGCCTATCTTAATGCTAACATTTAATCAATTTAATTTATACTATCTGGTAGAAACAGCCCTCTTCAATATTATTCTTTTTCAGAATCACACGTTCACTTATCTGTGTAAACACAAATTTTTAAAAGAATAACCTTGAAATGGTTATTATCTTTCTAAGGAAAACACAAAGCAAGGAAACTATAAAGGGGAGACTGATGTTTTACCCTATATAAAATTAAATTTTTCTTCAGAGCATAAGTACTGTAAACAAAGTAAAAAATGGGGAAAATATACTTGTAACATACTATATGACAAAAGATAAGCACCCTCAGAGTATAAAGAATTCTTGCAAACCAGTAAGAAAAGGACCATGACCCAATGGCATGTTTTCTGGAAATGTGGGTACAGAGATGAACAGTTTCGCCTACTATTCTTAGGAGACATAAAGACAAGGACTGCCATCTGACTGTGTTTGCAGACATATTTTCTCTGGTGCTATAGAATTCAGGAGCAAGAAAACGGTACAACAGAGGAAAAAACAATTCTCACCTATAAGCTTGTTTCTTCAAAACCGTGTGGCCCTGGAATCCAGTACCACAGTAAGTCTGAGTGTCTAAAAAGCTTTTGACTTCAGAATCCTTCCAAACAGGACACCAGGACACATACTCCTACCTTATAGCATGATATGGACCAGGTAGGTATCCAGTTCTCAGTCCTGCTGGAGGTAAGATTAAGAAAAAGGTGAGTAAAGAAACTTGAGTGTTTATGTGACAGGGTTTAAAAACAAAAACAAGTCACCCAGCCCCTGGTAGAAGACATCTCAGGCCGTGGATGTGGGCCCAGGGAAGGTAGCTCCATTCAATGAGAATATGTGGTCCGCTGGCCCGAGGGACCACAAGATGCCTTGAAGAAAGGAAAATTCCCAGTGACCTAGCAGAGGGGTTCAAAGTTCTCAACCTACTTGAGAAACAGCAGCTGTATCCTCTCTTCAAGTAAGGAAAATAAGACAAGAAAGGAAAAACTGTATTCTCAGTCACCAGGCAAAGGCTATTTCAGAAAAAAAATGAGCTTCCTGGATGAGGGTTTCCTAGTCTTCTAAGGTCTTAAAATTATATTTTTAAAAAATTCAAACCACATCTGCCAAAAATGTTCAACCTGAATTTAAGCCTTTAGCTCTATCTTTTAGATAACAGAAACTATAGGGTATAGAGGAGCAAGCTAAACCACACTACACAAAAAGGTGAATCCAGAATATGAGGCATCTATAGACAACCAAGTGACACCGATAAATCATTGGCATTAAAGAAACACATGGGTACTGCTTTAGACAACTGCCAGCAAACTATGGCCCCATCCACCAGTGGAATTTTAAACAAATAACTGTGAAAACACAATTTTATGGGAACGCATTCATGCAAACTTTTCAGGAGAAGACAGTTGGGTGACTGCAAGAGAGACGGCATGACCTACAAAACCACAGAGTTAGCACCTGGCCCTTTTAGGAAAAAGTCTGCCAAACCCCTACTCTAGATTTAAAAAGACAACAGTTACTCAAAATTCTGATTCACACAGACCAGCAGTAAGAATAAGTGCATTTCTGAGCCAATCACTGAAATTTGACTGTGGCCTGGGTTTTAGAAAACAGTAAGGAATTATTGTCAATTTGATAAGGAGGTAACAATGGTATTATGGTAAACAAGAAAATGCCCTCCTGTGGGGAGGTGCCTACTACACTATGTAGGGGTGACATTATGTTGTCTGGAATTTAAACTGCCACAACAACCGCAAAAATCCTAAAACTAAAAAGATGAAGCAGATTTGGCTTAAAAAGACTTTGTTTTAATAAATCATTAAATCTATTTGATGTTTGTTATAGTTCATTAAAGTTCACTTTATGTTTGCTTTAATAAAAAAGAAAAATAAATCAGAACCTTGATCAAAAAGTGTATCGCTACATAGCCTTTCTCTCCAGGCACACCTCCAACCCCTACCCCATCCCTCCTTACGCTGTGTCTAGCTTCATCATATCATTTGCCCCCAAATTTATGGACATAGTTACATTTTAACTTCTTATGTTTGCCCATGGTGTTTACCACTAGGAAAGCCTCATTACACTCCTCTGCCTATACAAATTCTACTCTCTGCTCAAGGTTCAGTGCAAATGTGACCTCCCCTAAGTCTTTCAGTGAGAATTCGTCTTTGCGCTTTTTTCTGTAAACCCACTAGAGGCGTATAACAACACCTTACCCAGAGTAACCTCTGCCTATACAGCCAAAACAGGTCCAACCTAAACAAGGCGTTCTTGCCCTGAGCAATTTCACTGACAAGAGAGAATTTCAATTAAAGAATGAGTTCTTGTTAAGCAAGATGCTTGTCATGTTTAACCAACTCTCTTTTCTTAAATCCTCACCAGAGAACATGCTTGTAGAGGGGAAGTGAAAGAGACAGGGGAAGAGAAACATCCGTGTGACAGGGAAACATTGATTGGGTTGCCTACTACATGCGTCCCAACCAGGGACTGAACCCATAACCCAGGGATATGCCCCGATGGGGAATGGAACCGGCACACTTTTGGTTTGCAGGACACACTGGCCAGGGCTAACCAATGCTCTCTTAATAAAATGTCTAATAACCAAGGTTTACCTCTGGCTGAAAAATGCTCGAGAGAGCACTTCTAAGATCACTTGATTTTTGTCCTCTTACTGTCACCTTTCCTTGAGACCAGTCCTTCTGCAAACACCGCTGCCTGTGCCATGCCAGCCTACAGGGTGCCTGACCTCCTCAGTTAGCCAGGCTAACTGTAGGTACAAAGCCTTTCAACAACTCCACTAGGAACAGCTGACAGGTTGGAATTTTCAAGAGATCTTACTAGGTAAAATAAAGAGAAAAATGAGCATTTAATTTTAAAGCTTAAACAGTATCAGTTTCTATCCGTATTCTCTTCTACTTCCTGCTGCCCATGAGCTCAGGCCAGCATGAATAACCACCCTTTCTAGGACCAGTGTTAATAGTTACGATCCTCATTAGCAAGGTCGACTGGTTCAAAATATTTATCAACAAAAATCCACCAATTATAAAATTTAACTTTGCAAACTATGCTTTTGAAATACAACGCTCTCCATCAGATAGGCTGCTTAGGAGTTTCCAGTTTCTCCTGGGAGTCAATTCAAGAAAACAAATAATTTGGGGAAAATAAGGGCAAATGGCAGGAGCTCTTCATATTAGCATTTCAATAAATTGCATGAGACTGGAGAGAACAGTCTTCAATTATAGGGCAAATTCCATAAGTACGGTGAGTGATTAAGACCTACACTTTACATAGATCAATCCAACTGATTTAGTGATACCCCCTTCGTTTTTAATACCTAGGACGTTCAGCAAAATTAATAACCTGCTTTAAAATATGGCTACAATGAATTTTCTTATCAGTTCAATATTAACAAAGTAAGCTTGGAATCAAGAAGGTGTATTCAGAAAACCGTGCACCTATTTAGGGTTTCCAGAGTGAAACAGCAATAACCATATTTCGCGTAATCAAGGCAGTAAAAGCAACTGCTCCAAAACTTCAGATATGTCACCAACGGCTTCAAAGTAAACTAAGCTCAAAAACTGGCAAATTCCAGAAGTTTTTACATTTCTTTTGCAGCTTTTGGTTTCCTCACAAACAGGTATCTCTAAAATTAAAAACAATTCCGAAAAATGGTAAACCTCACTCAACTGAGAAGTCCTTTTTTAAAATTACCTTGTTAAGTCTTTCTTTTTCCCTCGTTAGGAACAAGCAGTCTACCTAACCTGAAGACAGGTCCTAAGTGTTCCTGCCCTCGGGGTGGTGTTCGCTTCCCGCGGGGTGGAGCCAACCTGCGGACGCGCGGAACAGCCCAGTGTTCCCTCCCTCCCAGCTGGTTCCGAAAGCCCTCCGCGTCCCTTTCCCGGCCAGGGCTCTGCCCCTCCCCTCTCTTCCACTTCCCCACCGCCCTGGACCCCGCGGCCCGGACTCAGCCGCGGAGCAACGCGCCGCGCCAGCACAGACGGCCCGCGTCCCTGGGGTCCCCAGGGAAGCGCGCGGAGTCGACGACAGCTGCCGGGCCACCGCTCGACTCGAGCCCAACGCCTCACCTGACGCAGGGCGCAGCGACGCCGGGGAGAGCTGGCCGGGGCCGCTGAGCGGAAGTCACTGGCCGAGGATGACACAGCAGCCCCAGGAGGCCGCCCCCGGGGGCGCCCTCTAGAGGCGCGACGCGGCACCAGCCCGCTCTGGCCTCGCCTCTGTCTTCCCTGCCCTTGGGGCCGCGCGCACACCTGAGGCTCCCGGCCTCAGATATCTAAGTTTGCTTTAACACGTCCTGAGCGCTCGTCGCCAGCTTTGACTGCATGTTGAACTCAGACACACTGGGGATACACTACATCAACTACACGTGCGCACACACTCGCGCGCGCGCGCACACACCTGGGGATGCATCCCATCGAACGTATCAGTAAGGCCTCACACTGGAGCATCCACACTCTCTCAGCCTGATACCATACTGGCTATTGCAGATAATTATATAGTCTTGATACTGCCACATATTACCAATTCTCCCTTTTAAAATAAAACTTCGGTTGTAGAAGACAATGGAAGAAATAGCTACTGGCTCCTAGGACTTAAAATGAGCCTAGAAATGAAACGAATGAAGACCAAAAGCTGAAGGAGAAGTTTTATCTAGATTGTGTTCATTCTGGTTTTCAGCAATGCTATTTTGGGGACTCAGGTGACAGGGATGGCACAGAGATGGAGAGGACCACTTCTGTCCCCTCCCCTGCAAAGACACAAATGTATAAGTAGTTATTTAACTAGCAATAATCTCCCTTAATCATTATCTGTCCCTTCCACTTTCTTATGTATGTGGACTGGTTGAAATCTTGTACCAATCAGGTTTTAATCCAAACATTTCCAATAATGCTGATTTGGTTGTGTTATGAAGATACAAAATTCAAAAACTGTATATAAAAGATCAGATTCATAAGCCATAATGTTCATAGAGTTCTTTCTTGTGTCAAAAAGTTCATGATTAAACTAGAATATATTTAAAAAGTTGCCTATCATATATATGTATGTATTTATTTATTATTGTTGTTCAAGTACAGTTGTCTCCATTTACCTCCCACTACTCCCTGCGCCACCCCGCCCCCAGGCTCTAGCATATATTTTTAAAGAGTAGGAATAATCTTATTTTTTCTAAGGGAAGAATAATTTTGTTTTTATTTACTTATTTGCTTATTTATGAGGAAGGGAGATCACGTCAACAGGGAAGTGAGGCATATTCATAATTTCTCTGGGAAAGGAAAATTGAAGATGGTGACAAGGTGATTGTCAAGTTGCATTTACTATCAATCAAGACTGGGAGAGTCTGATTCAACATAGACTAGCCGCTGTGGAATGAAGTCTTCAGTTTAACTGTCAAAAAAAGAACTCACAAATAGTTCAAATTAGTGGTTTTCAAAATGTGGTCCCAGAGCAGTAGCTTCAGCTATTGAACAAAGAAATGTAAAATCTCGGGATACACCCCAGACCTTCTGAAACAGCAACTCTGAGGGTAGGGCCCAGAGATGTGCATTTTAATGAGTGCTTCAGCTGTACATTCAAGTTTGAGAACCATGGTTTATTGAAGATTTGCTCCAGTTACTCTCAAATTGTACTGTCTATCTGAATCAACTGAAAATCTTGTTTAAAAATGCAGATTCTAAATGCAAAGTAGTTTGACTGTAAACTGTAACTGAGAAATAAAATTAAAAAAATGCAGATTTTAGTTTGCATAGTCTGGAGTAGGATCTAGATTACACAGGATTTAGTTGTGCCTCAGCACATATAAGGAAGTAAACATGGCTATCCAGCAAAGGCAGGGTTGGGACTGCCCTCAGAAAGGCAAAAGGCAGAGTTTCTCAGGAAAACTGATTGACCTCTGACTGGTTTGGCTCAGTTTGTTGTTGGCCCACAAAGCGAAAGGTCACTGATTCCGTTCCTGGTCAGGTCACATGCCTGGGTTGCTGGTTCCATCCCTGGTCAGAATGTATATGAGAGGCAATGAGTTGATCTTTCTCTCCCTCTCTTTCTCCCTCCCTTACCCTCTCTCTAAAAATAAATAATAAAATCTTTTTTTTAAAGTAAGAAAACTGATCAGTTTAGGAGAGTCCTCGGCTTGTCAGTTTAGGATTGGTGGGTTACACAGGAGCCCTCAAAAGCCAGCTGCTCTAGTGAGTTTAGGAACTGAGTTGATTCACAGAAGCCGTCAGGTTGCATCCAAATGGTACAGGTGAATCACTCACTGGTAAGAGTCGCACCCAACATCAGCTCTTTTCCTCCTCACTGTGATCCCTTGCTTTGCCATCTACAATCTCCTACATCCTCCAGGCTCAGGATTCTGCAACCAAAAAACTGCTGTGCCTGGGTTTAAAGTTCAGCAAACATTTCCTTTATCAACTCAAAGAATTTAAGCTAGCAAATTGTCTTTAACTGGAATTATCCAGTTTGACAATTTTTTTTATCTAAATCTGAGTGGGTAATTGCCAAGCTCCCTAGTCCAGACTTGGGGGTCATAAAATAGATGCCTAATTTATATTTGCTAAATACACTGCTACTTAGTATTATGTAAGAGGCCAGCCTCATCTCCTTGTTACTCCTATCCCATGCCTTCAGCATCACAAGTACCACACAACAGATGGGAAAATATGTTCTGTGTCGTGGATTTCGTCCGGCAAAATCCGTGGGGGGGACCGCACCGATCGCGTGAATCAAACTCACCCAGAGACATGCTTTGAGAAAAGAGCCCGGAGCCATGGGTCTTTCGAAGATGGAGGGAAAGACCCATGGCTCTGGACTCTTTTCTCAAAGCATGTCTCTGGGTGAGTTTGATTCACGCGATCGGTGCGGTCCCCCCCACGGATTTTGTGGGACGAAATCCGCGACAGTTCTGGATCTCTTGAAACTATAATTATAATGGTAATTAAACAACAGAACAAGGAGACTATATAAGGAGCTTGAGGTCTAACTAAATAACACTGTAAAATATACTGAAATATTATCAAATTATTCTAGAAAATACACCCTACCACTTGTTTTTGTATGACCCATGAGTTCAGAATGAGTTTTACATTTTTAAATGCTTGGAAAAATATCAGAATAAAAATATAATACTTCGCCCTGGCTGGTGTGGCTCAGTGGATTGAGCGCTGGTCTGAGAACCAAATGGTCGCTGGTTTGATTCCCAGTCAGGGCACACGCTTGGGTTGCAGGCCAGGTCCTCATTTGGGGGCGCACGAAAGGCACACACACATTGATGTTTCTCTCCCTTGCTCCCTCCCTTTTCCTTTTTCTAAAAATAAAATAAAATCTTAAAAATATATATATATATAAAATACTTCATGACATATGCATACTAAATGAGATTCAAATTTCAGTGTCCATTAATAAGTTCTACTGAAAATGTAGTCATGTTCATTCATTTATGCATTGTCCATGGTTTCCATTGTGACCACAAGGCCTGCAAAGCCTAAAATATTTACTATATTCTCTTTCATAGAGAGTTTGTCGACTCGGCCCTATACTCTTTTCCTCCAGCCTCTGTTGTAATCTCTACCTTCCCCTTTTGTAATAGTTGGTTTATATCACTGTCTACTTACTGAACTGAATTTTATGAGGGCAGACCTCTATTTTTTATGAGCTCCAAGCACTTTCCACCTTGGTATACAGATTAGGCATTCAATAATATTAATTGAAGTTTATTTTTTGATTAATTTCCCTATGTAAATTGATATGAACTTAACAAAAAGGCTTTATAATAAACATAGGATCCATTAACTAGACTAATTTAGAAAATTTGTGTGCAAAAAGTAGAAAAAATGTATTCTGCAAATAATAAGATTTCTTGCTTCCATTTCTAAACCTAGCTCTAAGAAATTGTTCAATTTGAAAGCAGCAGGGTTATTTTTCTTTTTATTCTGTCAAGTTATTTTACTTAATACAACAAATCTCATTGCTAAACAAGTTTCACGGCAAAGAAATTAATGAGCAGATAAAACCAACCTCATGAACCAAAGTTCATTCACAATAAATTCAATATGGTATTTCTGGAATTAATGTTTTGAAGATGATGTGCACTGCTGTCAGATATTTAAAAGTAAGGCATTGACCTTTCTCCATAAATGATATGCATTATATCTTCTGAAAAGTCTATGGAATTTTCCAAGCAATTGCAGCTGAGATGGTCTATGCTCTTTTTGTCCATCTTCTGTAAATTTAGGAATAACAAGCAAGGACTCAAGTGAAGTGCTGTATGGGATTATTTCATTAGCTTTGTTGAATAAATTCTTAATTGTGAATAATAGCATAATTGTAAGAACTCCCAGAAAAAGTAACCTGATTAGCCAAATATGCCATTAGCTGAAAAGTGCTAATTACCTGTATTTTTCAGACTATAACACTCACTGGACCATAAGACACACCTAGGTTTTAGAGGAAAACAGGAAAAAAAATTGAAGCAAAAAATGTGGTAAAATATTTAATAAAATAACATAATATTTCACCAATGTAAATGTAAACAGCCAGGTAAGCTACATTTGGACTATAAGATGCACCCCATTTTCCTCCCAACTTTAGCGGAGGGGGGAGAGTGCACCTTATAGTCCGAAAAATATGATACCTTGCAAAGAGGCCAAAAACTAAACTCTAACCCCATAGCATTGCTATTATTCTTCTTAAAACTAGGATCAAGTTATTTGGTCCTGCTCTCCAAACAGTAATTTTTTTAAACTGTATTTTATTGATTATGCCGTTACATTTCTCCCACTCTTCCGCTCCTTCTTGCCCCCCACCCCCTTACCCCCCTTTCCCCATCCTTTAGTTTTGTCCATAGGTCATACACATAAGTCCTTCTGCTCCTGCACTTCCTATACTATTCTTAACCTCCCCCTGTCTGTTGTCTACCTTATTCTGTGCCCCATTCCCGCCCTCTCCCCCTACCACTCCCCTGTTGATATTCCTCTATACCTTATATAACTCCCTTTAACATTTCATACAGTAAAGGATGGGTGGTGATGAACTTCTTGAACTTGACCTTATCTGAGAAGCACTTTATCTGCCCTTCCATTCTAAATGAAAACTTTGCTGGATACAGTATTCTTGGATGTAGGTCTTTACCTTTCATGACTTGGTATACTTCTCTCCAGCCTTCTTGCCTGTAAGGTCTCTTTTGAGAAATCTGCTGACAGTCTTATGGGAATTCCTTTGTAGGTAACTGTCCCCTTTTCTCTTGCTGCTTCTAAGATTCTCTCCTTATTCTTAATCTTGGGTAATGTAATTATGATGTGTCTTGGTGTGTTCCTCTTTGGGTCCAACTTCTTTGGGATTCTCTGAGCTTCCTGGACTTCTTAAAATTCTATTTCCTTCACCATCTTCGGGAAATTCTCCATCATTATGTGTTCAAATAAGTTTTCATTTCCTTGGATTTCTTCTTCTCCTTCTGGCAGCCCTATGATCCGTATGTTGGGCCGTTTACAGATGTCCTGGATGTTTCTGAGCCCCTCCTCCATTTTTTGAATTCTTGTTTCTTCATTCTTTTCTGGTTGGATGTTTTTTTCTTTCTGCTGGTCCACTCTGTTGATTTGAGTCCCAGTTTCCTTCTTATCCCTATTGGTTCCCTGCAAATCTCTCCTCATTTGTTCAAGCAATTGTGATAATTTTTCGTTGAATTCTGTGAGCATCCTGATTACCAGTGTTTTAAACTTTGCATCTGATAGGTTGTCTGACTCTTGGTCAGTTAGTTCTGGAGCTTTGATCTGTTCCTTTCTTTGGGCCATTTTTTTTTTCTGGGTGCGCCTGTTACTGTAAGGAGGGCGGAGCCTTGGGGTTCACCTGGACAGGGAATCTCACGGTAGTTGTGTTGTGACGTAGCCTGTGGGGGCGGGACCTGAGAGCACAATGGCGCCTGCTCTGCTCTCCGCACCGCCTCCAGCAAGCAATTTGAGCCCCTCTGCACCAGCTCCGGGGGTCGCTCCGGGGTCAGTGGATGGGCTGCACAGCTCCAATCCCCCGTGGGTCTCCCCAACGAACTCTCCTATGAGGCCAGGAGTTCCTCCCACTGCCACCTCCACCCCCACAGGTGCCTTCAATCTGCGCAGATGGGTTGCGCCCTGCTTTCTCTCCTGGTTTGTCTGCATGCGAATGCAGACCTGCCTGGTCCACCAGTCTCGGCCCCGCTGGGTCCAGATGACCCGGGCGCTGGCTGCACTTTGGTCAGGCACCCCCTTCTCAGTGTGCTGCAGCCCCGCGGGAACCGCCCCTCAAACCAAGGTCCTGCCATCTGCTCACCAGCTCGCCAGGGAGTCACAGAGCGCTCTCCCTCTGCCCTGCTCCTCCCGGCTCACCAGACTGTATGGATGTATCTTCTTTAATTCCTTGGTTGTTGGACTTCCTCTCAGTTCGATTTTATGTCAGATTTGGCTGTTTTTGTTTAGGTAAATTGCTGGTTTTTTCCTTGTTTGGCTGTGCAAGGAGGCACGGTGTGTTCACCTTTGCCACCATCTTGCCGGAAGTCCTCCAAACAGTAATTTTTTTAAAAGAAAATAATGCTTACCTGGTGCCTAGAAATGTAGACATTACAAAATGAAATGCAGCTTAACTCCTGTGAACTGTCACTATAGGAAAGAATACACATGAAGAGTTCTCAGGTGCCTTGGCAAAGTACATGTTCTCATTTTATTCTTTGAACAATATTATGAAGCAGATATTATCACTCCCATTTTAAATATAAAATGGCTCCAAGGGGCTCAATAACCCATTCAAAGGCACACTACCTTGAATCAAGAGTGCTAAAATTTGAGCCCATATCCAGCTGAACCTAAAAACTGAGCTCTTTAACATGAGGGTTAAACAGGAAAGCTGGGTAGCATATACTGAAATTTATGTCATCTGGATGAATAATAACTTTTACATTTGAACCTCTTTGTTAAAAGTGCAGGTTCCAATGAATAACCCTATATAATGTCTGTCCAGAAGGTATCCAGCCATGTAATATGAAAAATAGACACATTTATTAAAAAAGATAGACACATTGCACATAGGACAATGACGCCTCAGTCCCATTCAAAATAGGCACCTTGGGACCTCACACAGCTCTCCCAGTCGCCGTTAGCTGCCCCGTCATATTTTCTAGAATCTCATTGACAGTCTGAAATCTCTTCCCTTTCAAAGGTGATTTTAGTTTTGAGAAAAGCTGGAAGTCACAAGGAGCCAAATCTGGGGTCCAGGGAGCTGAATCACCTGGGTGATTTGATGTTTCACCAAAAACTCTGCAAGAGATATGATGCATGAGTGGCACATTGTCATGACGAAGCTACCAATCACCAGTTGCTCATAGCTGCAGCCTTCTGAATCATCTGAGTAGTTTCCATGGAGGAATGTTCAAGAATAACTCAAAATCTTATGCAAGAGATGTCAGAATGGCCGAGTGGTCTAAAGCGCCAGACTCAAAATCTTATGCAGATTTGTTACTCTACTCACTCAGTCATTTTGAAAGTGACGACCACACAGTACCCACACTCACACAATCGCATCTCCCATCCCCACTGATTAGTACAGTGCAGTCATCATTGTTCATACATGCTAGTCCAGTCCTCTGTCCTCGGCTGCCAGGTTACATTGATGTCACCCAAACCATTCTCGTTATATTAACAATTGCTGCACTTTTCCTGGACAGACCTCATACACGTAGTTCTAGCCATAGAAATATTTTGTATACATGATCACATGATCCTTACTCCTTCCTGTACTGTAAAGGCCAGGTAAAGAATTTTCCTCAGGACTTCTGGCCAAGATGGAGGCGCAGGTAGACACATTGTGCCTTCTCACACAACCAAAAGAGGAAAAACAACAATTTAAAAAACAAAAACAGCCAGATCTGACAGAAAATCGAACTGAGTGGAAGTCCAACAACCAAGGCATTAAAGAGGACACGTTCATCCAGACCAGTGAGCAGGGTGGAGCCGGGCAGAGAGCGAGCAGCGAGACAGAGGTTTGTGGAGCCATACCGGCAATGCTGCAGCTGCCTGGAGAGACCTATGGTGGGTGTGCCTGGCCAAAACGCTGCCGGCGCACTCAGTGAAACCCACGGCTGGCCAACCCAGACCCAGCGGGGCTGAGACTGGTGGACCGTGCGGTTTCTCATTTGCGCACAGATAAACCGGGAGAAATATCTGGGGAGCGGGGCGGAACACACCTCCCAACCCACCATCATGGGGAAATAAAGCCTCAAACCACCGATTGAAAACACTTGTGGGGGTTGAGGCGGCAGCAGGAGGAACTCCCAGTCTCACAGGAGAGTTCATTGGAGAGACCCACAGGGACTTGGAACTATGCAAGCCCACCTACCCCCTGGGAGCCAGCAAAGAAGGACCCAACTTGCTTGTGGGTAGAGGGAGAAGTTCAGAATGCAAGTGCCATTGTTTACTCAGGCCCTACCCCCACAGGCAGTGTCACAACACAACCACGTGGGTTACCCCGCCCTGGTGAACACCTAAGGCTCTGCCCCTTAAAGTAACAGGCATACTGAGAAAAAAAAAATGGCCCAAATGAAAGAACAGATCAAAGCTCCAGAAAAAAATACAACTAAGCCACAAAGAGCTAGCCAACCTATCAGATGCACAGTTCAAAACACTGGTAATCAGGACGCTCACAGAATTGGATGAAAGTTGGTCACAATTAATTGAACAAATGAAGGATACGCTAAAGGAAATGAGGAAAACATGCAGGGAACCAATAGGGATGAGAAGGAAACTGGGACTCAAATCAACGGAGTGGACCAGAAGAAAGAAAAAAACATCCGACCAGAAAAGAATGAAGAAACAAGAATTCAAAAAAAAATGAGGAGAGTCTTAGGAACCTCCAGGACATCTTTGAATGTCCCAACATCCAAGTCATGGGAGTGCCAGAAGAAGAGGAAGACCAAGGGATTGAAAACTTATTTGAACAAATAATGAAGAACTTCCCCAAGCTGGTGAAGGAAATAGACTTCCAGGAAGTCCAGGAAGCTCAGAGAGTCCCAAAGAAGTTGGATCCAAAGAGGAACACACCAAGGCACATCATTTACATTACCCAAGATTAAAGATAAGGAGAGAATCTTAGAAGCAGCAAGAGAAAAGGGGACAGTTACCCACAAAGGAGTTCCCATAAGACTGTCAGCTGATTTCTCAAAAGAGACCTTACAGGCAAGAAGGGGCTGGAGAGAAGTATACCTAGTCATGAAAGGCAAGGACCTACATCCAAGATTACTTTATCCAGCAAAACTTTAATTTAGAATGGAAGGGCAGATAAAGTGCTTCTCAGATAAGGTCAAGTTCAAGGAGTTCATCATCACCCAGCCTTTGTTATATGAAATGTTAAAGGGATTTATATAAGGCAAGGAGGGATATCAACAGGGGAGTGGGAGGGGAAGAGAGGAGGAAAAAAGTACAGAGAATAAGTAGCAGAAGCAGTAGGTAGAAAACAGACAGGGGAGGTTAAGAATAGTATAGGAAATGTAGAAGCGAAAGCACTTATGTGTATGACCTAGGGACAAAAACTAAAAGGCGGGGAATGGGGGTGGGGTGGAGTAGAGGGGAATTAAGGGGAAAAAATGGGACAACTGTAATAGCATAATCAAAACATACTAAAATATATATATATATAAAAGAATTTTCCCCACTTTACAGATGAGGTAAAGAGGTTAGATGGTTTGACCAAGGCCATATGATAAGCATGTAGCCTATCTTAGCCCAATCAGAGACCTCTAGCACAAAACCATCATTGGACAAAGTCAAATTTATTGGCTTTTGCAATGGGGGAGACCGCACATCAGAGGAACCTTGAGATGACTCATCAAAGAAAGTTGACGTTCAGAGACTTGGGGGAGGAGAGGAAGTGAGGTGAAATTTAAAGGAAATACTGGTTCAAAGGCTTTAGGTGAGAGAGGGATGTGTGCAAAGGGTCAACATCTGATTTTCATGAGGATTTATATAAGCATCCAAAGCAGCTCACTTTTGTATCTTTTACAGTGTACTTCTGTATAATATTTTTTTTTAAAAGGTTAAGCATGTAAGGATGTTTAAAGACCACTGGTTTAGTTTAAAGCTTGCATTTCATAGAGGAGAAATTAAATAAGAGCAACAACCATCACCATTGTTTTTATTAGAAACAACTGAATTACACAATAATTGACTCATCCCAGGTTCCTGGTAAGTAAAGGCAGGATTGGAAGTGTTTGTACTTAGTAGAATTGTTGAAGCTTAAAAAAAAAGTGACTTGCCCTGGCTGGTATAGCTTAGTGGATTGAGCGCGGGCCTGTGAACCAAAGGGTTGCTGGTTCGATTCCCAGTCAGGGCACATGCCTGGGTTGTGGGCCAGGTCCCCCAATGGGGAGTGCTCAAGAGGCAAGCACACACTGATGTTTCTCTCCTTCTCTTTCTCCTTCCCTTCTTCTCTCTCTAAAAAAAAAAAAAAAAAAATGTGACTTATTCCTGTAAACTTGGCCCTGGGATAGATCTCACATTCTTGGTCTCTGTTCTTTTCACCTTATCACTTTGTTTGCTGATGTCTGTAGATTCTGTAGACCAGTATTATAAAAGTTATCATCCATATACTTTATCAGAAATTGTAGGAATGATCAGTTTTAATATTCTTCAAGACAAATCTCAAGTCTATTTATCAAAATTAATGGTATAAAAATGTAACTGCTGAGACAAACCTGTTTTTAAATAATGAATAAAAGTTCAATTATATCTATAGGGAAAACCTTTTCTCAAACACTTATCACAAATAGGAAGCAGAAAGCTTTATTGGTCCTTAAAAAATACCACATATTTGAAAGTAAAATGATTAGAAATGCAGGATGCTCAAACCAGATTTGATAAACAGTGTAACAGTTGTAAAGTACTTTCTGAACGAATCGGTCTCGGAAAATAAATGATAGATATTTAAATACGAGGTTGTTTCTGGGTCATTTAATTACAGGATAAAAACTTCAAGAAAAGTGAAGGTTATAATTTTTAATTGAGTAATAATATGTGTCAAGTGTTGATCCAGTGATTCATATACCTTTTTTCATTTAAACTTCCTAATCACCCTGTGAAAACGTCATATTACACCCCCATCCCCATTTTATAGATAAAGAAACTGAGTTTCTTGCTGTATTCATTTCCTAGGGCTGCTATAAATTACCACAAACTGGGTGGCTTCATATATAAATGTTGTTCTGGAGGCCAGAAGTCCAAAATCAAGGTAAAGGCAGGACTACCTCCCTCTGAAGGCTCTAAGGGAAGATCTTTCCTTTTCTTTAAATTTTTGGTGGCTCCTGATCTTCTTTAGCTCGTGGCAGCATCAGTCCAATCTTTGCCTCCATCTGCCCATGGCCTTCTTTTCTCTGTGTCTATGTCTTCTCCTTTTTCATAAGACACCAATCATTGGATTTAGAGACCACCCTAAATCCAGGACAATTTCCTCTGTAGATCTTTAATTAATTGTATTTGTGAAGACACTATTTCAAAATACACTCTCATTCTGAAGTTCCAGGAAGACATGAATTCTGGGGGACACTATTCAACCCACTACACTTGCCTAAGGTCATACAACTGGTAAGTGGAAGAACATTCAAATCCAGTTGTAACACCCAATGCCAGCTATTTCTAGGCAACCACCAAGCCAGCATATAGAATTTACTGAAAATCTAAATGCATTCTTCAGAAGAGTCTGCATTGCACTTTAGTAGTTCAGCCAATAATCTGAAAATGCTGACTCCCCATTTTTTTTTCACTCAGCATTGCTCTGTTCTGTTGGGCAAAGCCATCTAGCAAACACCTCTGGTTCCCTGAGTTTCCCTTATTGTATCTCTTTCCCACCAGCGTACCTTATCACAGTTTTATTACAAACATATCCAGGGCTCTCTTGCATGAAGATTTTTCTGTGATGTCACATGTATTCCTTTATTTAGATAAAAAATTATTTCAAATAATGCAAAAATTTGCAAAGTAGAAGGTAAAGTCTCTCTCCTTTCACTTCTGTTACTCATAAAAATCCAATGTAAAGATAAACTGTAATTCCTATAAATTTAAAGAAAAGATTAGGATATTAAAGAACATGTGAAGAGCCTTAATTGATAGTATTCTCTTGGCTCCTCATTCTTTACTTGTCTGATTCATTGCAACCAAACTGTCCCACATGGGACCTTTGCTTCTTCTCTTTGCACTAGAGATCAATTTCCAATCAGGATGTTGTGAGGAATGTTATCCTAAAAGAGGCCATCATCAAAATTAATATATTCTTGGTAGAATTTAGAAGTCAAAGAAACCATTTAAGACAAGACTGGTGGTATTTTAAAATGATGCCACAATATTTAACAATCATATTTGGTATTTATTAATGAAATTCCAAATAATATTAAATGTCTCACTCTACTGAAAATCAGGGTTAGTTAACACTTGAGATACATCTATTTGGGTCAATATGGTAAGTGCATGCCAGTTTCCCTCTTATGTACAGCATGGCTGACCCTTCAATGGAGTTTATGTCTCAGCAGAACTCTTCATTTTCCGCTGGATGCTTGGCAAAGCTTTTATTATCAATATGAGGTCCAGAGAAGGCAAAGGCAGCTGAACCAATATCTGTTCTTATTAAGTAGAAAAAATATTTGACTTGATTCTATATTTCACTGCCTCCAGGAAAAAGAGAGATTCAGCAGCTGAGGGAGAATTTTCAACACAGAATGAAAGAAATGCCCTGACAACCTGTGACAGCTGCAAATGTGAAAGAAGTAAATGAGTGACTCTCCAAGAAGTTCCCTGGAAAGGGGACTGAGTTAACTTAACCTGCAAGCTCCCAAAGATCAGGAATCCCATCTGTTTTCATTTTCCATTGTATCCACAGCAGCTAGCATACTGCTAGTACAGTCAGTGTTGAAAAAAACTTTTTTTTTTTTTAAAGTAGTAAGAGTACCATGAGGGATCCTTGAAATGGAATTGTTCTGTATCTTGAATGTGGTGACCACACAAATCTAAAAATGTGGTAAGAACTGCGCAGGACAAAACATGCAAATGAGTACATGTAAGCCTGGTGACATCTGAATGAGGTTGGTGGATGTCTAAATGTCAATATCCTGGCTGTGATAATGTACTCTAGTTATGCAACATGTTATCATTGCGGAAAAAGTGGTGCAGGGTATATGAAATCCCTTTATATTGTACAACTGCATGAGAATCTACAATTATCTCTAAGTAAAAAATAACAATATAAGGTCTAGCTGGTGTAGCTCAGTGGGTTGAGCGTGGGCTGCGAACCAAAGGGTCACCAGTTCAATTCCCAGTCAGGACACATGCCTGGGTTGTGGGCCAGGTCCCCGGTGAGGGCCATGTGAGAGGCAACCACACATTGCTGTTTCTCTCCCTCCCTTTCTCCTTCCCTTCCCCTCACTCTGAAAATAAAAATAAAATCTTAAGGGGGAAAGATGGCAGTGAAGTAGGAGGGAGCGGAATCGGCTTCCTCCGGCCCACTGGTGGGATATCTGGGCGATTTTCCGAGGAGTGGAGCGATCGCCCAACTGTATTCCAGTGTGTGGGAAGATTGGCGACCAGGATTGCACATAAAACTGAAAGATCAGACGGTAGGGAGTCTGCTTCGGAGTGAAGGGGTCCCTTGGGACTTGCAGGGAGCCGGGGAGTCTTCGGATCCAGTCGCAGCAGCTTCCCGGTCTGTTCCAGGATCTGTGGGAGGGAACTGGATTGGGGTGTGTGAGTAACCAAAGCAGACGTGCGTGTCTGTTGGGAGAGGCTTGGACCCCAGCAGGCCAGACGTCAGTGCATACGTGGTGACTGGTCTGAAGAGGCTGGCGATCCCAGCGGGAGGAATTGGAGATTGAACTGAACGGAAGACCTGCGGCCCGGAGTTCTGGGACAGGGCGTGCACCCTGCAAAGCCAGTAAGGGATGGCTAGGGTTAGTGTGCGACCAGGCGCCCAGGCCAGGGGCTCACGGGAGCCGAGTCCAGAGACGGAAGTGGTCTGCGAATTCAGGGGCGCGGAGCTCACTCCTGGAGGGACCGAGACACAGCCCAGCACCTGTGATCGGAGACCTGCGATGCCGACTGCCTCTGTGGGAGAGGGACAGGGAAGCCTCATCGAGCTCCATTGAGGGGAGCCACAGACCTCGTGGACTCCTGACTCAGACCGGAGACCAGGCAACCCAGGAGGGGTGCTGTGAATTCCTAGCAACTGGGCTGAAAGCAGGACGGCAGCTAAGTGTGCAGCTCAGGAAGGAAGAAAAGGAAACCTGATATCTTCCCAGACTGTTGCAGACAGAAGGACCAGAGGAGCAGCCCTGACCGGACATTTTTAAAGCCAGCCAACAGAAGATGTTTTTTTCTTCTTTTTTTTTCTTTCTTCTTTCTTTTGCTTTCTCTTTGTTTCTTTCTTTGTTTTCCCCCACCCTTCTTCCTATATGTCCTGCTATATTTTTTTAATTCCTTCTACCTTCTCTTCATTTAGTATTCCTAATTTTCTCTTCATTTTATTTCTTATTTTTTCTTATGTTTTATTTTATTTTATTTTAGTATTATTTTTTCTTTATCTTTCTTTTCCCTTTTTTTTCTTTCTTTTTCTTCTTTCTATCCCTTCCCCTCTCTTCTTTATCCACAGGTGAGACATTAAAACCAGGAATTGTGAAGAGAATAGAGTGGGACCCAGACAAGAGTCAGCCCAGAAAACAGAGACAGTGACACAAAATTAACTTCGCTGCTCCAGAGAACTTGAAAGATCAATTTAAGAATCAGAGGCTAGCAAGAAGAATACCACAAACAATGGGAAGACAAAGAAACAATCCCCAAATGAAAGGAAAGGAGGAAGCCCCAGAAAGAATGATAAATGAAACAGAGGCAAGCCAACTATTGATTATGCTATTACAGTTGTCCCATTTTC